>JALQPE010002347.1:0-123835 GCA_030407315.1 Asparagopsis taxiformis | reverse complement strand
CATGTGTGGTGCAATTTATGCCGCTAACGCGAACGCGGGTTGAGCGATATCGACGAGTTGAGTCCGCGTGCATCCGCGCTGAGTTAGTTAGTAAGCGAGCGTACGCGTGGCGAACCGATTACGTGTCACGTGCACCTGCGCGAACGCGTGCGATTGCGAACCCGGCGCCACGTGTAGCGATTTCGACGAATTTCCCTTTATTTTCCCTTTTTTGGGTTTTTTATGACGAAAGTCTTTTTCCCAAATATTTCCCTTTTTCGCGTGCGAGCGAGCGGCCGCCGGCCGGCCACGGTAGGACAGCCTGTCCTTTAGTAGTTAGCTATTAATGGTCGTTCAGCTTCGCACCTTACCAATAAACAGCCAGCATCTTCGCAGCTACGAGTTAAGCGTTTAGCGAATCGCGAGGACCGATTGCGTTGAAACGTTGCGTGCGGGTTGCTCACGATCGCCGACGTTCGCGTGCGCGCTGCGCATAAACCGATCGTCGAACCGCGTCGCACCGCGATAGCGCGCGTTGCGTCGCACGCCACTAGGCCAGGGATTTACGACCCCTGTGTGGATCGCGTTGTGCTCGAGTTTACTCGGTGATCTCACCCTGAGATCACGGCTTGCGCCGGCCCGCGAATCCCGTGTTGCGATCGTTCCCTACGCGTTCCGCCGTTGTACCACCCGTTCGCCAGCGCGACCGAGCGACGCGCGAACGCAAGTTCAACCAGCGCGTTACGGTTCACCTCGCCCTGACACGGCTGCAATTCTAGAACTCCCTTAGCGATCGCCACCCCGGCTGGTCCTACAACTGGTCTCTCGACCTAGAATTGCGCGAACCGACGTGCGAACTCAGCGAAGCACAGAAACTCCGCTTGGGGAAAACACGGGACGCCAAACCTATCGCTTACTCTAATTCTTCTTTTATCCGTTCGTCGTGCGCGACAGCGAGGGCGATTGACGCGTGCGCGCGTATCGCTATCCCGGAAGCGGTGCTATAGCCTCTCTGGTTTGTATAACTACCCTACCTCTACTACGACGATTCGCCGCGCGGAACGACGCGATCGAAGACGCAGCGCGTGCGCGCGCTAGTTCGCAACCCTAACGCGGGTTCGGCGGTGCCGAAAATATTGGGTTCGCGAGCGATCGAGACCCGTCTTCACGCGTTCCGAGCGAGGAAGAAGCCCTCCTGCGAGCGAACTCGTCCCCCTCACCCTTACTACGCGCGCCCGATACGCAGACAATTTTCGGGAAGCGCTTCCCTTTTTACTTGCCAATTTTTCGACGCGCCGACGCGAGATTTTGACGCGCGCCGAATTCCCCTTTCTCCTTCCCCATCATCCCTTTTCCCTTTTCCCTAGGCGACGATCGAACGCAACCGCGCCGATGGATCCATCCGCGCCCGAGCGATCGAACGCGCCGACCGAACCGCCGCCAGTCGCGTCGCAAACGCACGCAGTCGACGCGCTGGTCGCTTCACATATCCCTGACCCTACCGCTTCCCCGTGGCCGCCGTTACCGACGCAAGCGCTCGCGAGCATCGACGACGACGCGCAAACGTCCGACGATGGCGCCGCAACGAAGCGCGAGGCCGAGTTCCGCGTTTCCGACGTGCACGCTACGCCGTCCGCAACGCTTCCGAGCTTGGTTCGACAAGTAGTGGACGACCCTACGTTCCAATGCATGCTCCAGGCTGAAGTACGAGCTGCAGTGGACCGCGCTATCAAGGGCCAATCACGTGGACTAACGGCTCAAATGAGGGCTCAAGTCCACAACCTAATCGTCACTACGATGGACTCCCGCGAGGAGCAAAATATTGAACGCGCGAACGTCGCTGCGCGCGAAAACCGAACGCGAACCGCAGCGCGCGCGACCCCTACGAACTACGCGCGCGACGCGGACCCCGAAGGATGGCTGGAACTGGCGTGCCAGGACCTGTCATTCGACGACCACCCGCGTTCAGATAGCGACATTGGACCCACACATCCCGGGCTGGTAGAGATCCAGCCGTTGAACGAGCTGTTCACGCGCGCGCTTTCGTACCGCACGTACCGCTTGCGTAACACGGACCGCGCGTTTAACCGAGCAATTGCGAGCGAATTGGCAAACACCGCGAAAATGGTGCGCCATTCGATGCAAGGAGAGAATTTCACGGGCGCTGACGGAATCGCCGTGCTATCGTTCCTGAAGTATTTCAAGAGCGCATGCGACGACACCGGCGTATCCGAAGGCGCAGCGTTGCCGATTCTCAAGTATTTCCTCGCCGACGAGGCGCGCGACACGTTCCAAACGTACGTGGGACGAACGTTCCGAGGAGCGCGCGCGGGCGTCGATTCGATTACGTGCTACGCGGAAGCCGTTCAGTGGCTCCTGCTAACCTATGCGCGCGAAGGCGACGTCGCGCAAGCGTATCGTGATGTGGCGCAACAAACGCAAGACCCGAAGGAAACCGAAACGCAATTCGCTACGAGACTACGACGCCGCGCGCTGCGCTGCGGCGATGCGTTTAGCGAGCGAACGCTTGTTTCTATTTTCGTCGATGGTCTACGACCCTATGCGCAACACCTCGTGCGGGACGCGCTGTCTCGCGACCCGCGTCGATACACCTTTCGAGAGCTAGTCTCTATGGCGCAGAGCCACGGGGACACGCACCGAGCGATGACGCCGACGGCGAGCGCGCGACCGCTATTACGGCGAACGCCTGCGCTCTACGTGGAAGAGGAGGAGACACCAACGGTGCAAGCACTGACCGTGGGGCATACCCCGCCATCAGGCTTCTCATCGCCAAACGTCTCAACCTCCGCCGCGACGCCGCACGCTCCGCGCGAACGGAAGTTCTCGCCCCCGAGCCCCATGCGAAGTCCAACCTCGCTTGGCACCCCTTCGTCGAATTATCGCACGCCACGCTCTCGCGACGCATCGCCCGCCGACCGCTCGCGACGCTTTGCGCATAACGACGACCGAGAACGCGAACGCGCGGGACCGTACACGGCGCACATACCGCGCGCAACTTACCCACCGCCTATCGTGAGACAGACGGCACCGGCCGACACGTCTCGCACAGCGGCGTTCCGCTGTCTGATATGCCGGAAGTTTGGACACCCCATGGTAAGCTGCCCGCTGCTCTCATCCGAGCAACAGGCCGCAATTCGCGAGATGCATAGTCACGCGCGCCTAACGCCCGAAGAACTGAACCTGCAGCGTAACGTTCAGGTTTTCGAAGTTTCCGCGGACGATGACGCACGCGAGCGCGAAAGCGAACGCACGCACGAAGACGACGCGCACGACGGCGAGCAGCTCACGCCCCACTCGGTTCGCTTCGCAGAAGACCCGGGAAACGCGTACGAGGAGTCGTAGCGGGTGGGCCGACTCCTCCCCACTCAACGGACACGCGACGCGCGATGACGCAACCGCCGCGCGAAAAACCGCCTCCGTTACCACCCGAAACAGTGGTCCTGTTTCAGACCCCTACCGCGAACTACAAACTCGAGATACGCGTCGGATATAATCTACGCACGGCCACCGCGGTGACTGCTGTGCTTGATACCGGCGCGGGCCCGAGCCTCATTCGCGAGAACGTATTAGGCGCTGATTGGAAGCGCCACGCTACGCCGCCAACGCTGCGCTGCGCGATTATCGACGCGAATGGACGACGCCTCGCGCCGAACGCGTCGTTGCGACTTAGCGTTCTCCTAGGTGCCCGCGCGCACCTTCAAACTTTCCTGGTAATGCCGCGCTTATCCGTCCCTTGCATTCTGGGAGCAGACTTCATCGACCGCGTGGTTCGGATGATCTATACTGGGCCGCAGCGCGCGTTGCGAACCCGCTATGGGGACCACGTTCCGATGCTCCCACGCACGCCGACGAAACCGCGCCGCGCACCGACCCCCAAGACTACCCGACCGACAGAATTCGCACCAATCCGCGTTGCGCGCCGCACGTCGATTCCGCCGCACGCGACGCAGGCTATCGAAGTCACCACGGGCGCTGACGGACGCTGCATCATGATACCCGCCACCGACTTCTATGGGCAGAAGTTGCTTCGTCTAGCCAACGGTGAAACGCAAGTTAAAAGGAACGTGCCCTTCAGTGTGCAAGTGCACAACGCCGGCTCCCGCCTCCAGGTATTGCCCAAAGGCATGAAGGTGGGCGCCGCAGTGCCCAACCCCGTAGGGTGCCTACAAGTTGCACAAGAGGCACCGACCCCGCAAGACCGACCGCCCGACGATGCGACGCCACGCAACGCGACGAACCCGCCGGACCTGCGCGAAGCCGACGGAATTGCGGACGCGACGCCGCATTGGGAAGACCTCTTACGCGCGACACTACGCGATGAGCGAGTAGACGACGACCTACACGCGCGAATTATCGAGATGCTGCGAAAGCACGAGCGCATGTGGAATGGCACGCTCGGAGCCATCCACGCGACAGAGCACCGCATCGAACTGGTTCCGGGGGCGACCCCCGTCAACCAACCGCCGTACCGCGCCGGACACGCGTCGCGCGAAATTATCCGTACGCAAGTGGATAAGATGCTCCGCGCTGGAGTGATCGAACCTGCTACATCGGAATGGGCGAGCCCGGTCGTAGTCGTGCCTAAGAAGGACGGGACTTCCCGCTTCTGCATCGACTATCGCCGCTTAAACGCCGCTACCGTGAAGGACGCGTATCCGATTCCGCGCATGGACGATTGCGTCGATTCGCTTGGTAACGCGACGGTTTTCACTACGCTAGACTGCAACTCGGGATACTGGCAAATCCCGGTAGCGCACGCCGACCGCGATAAGACTACGTTTACGTCGCATGTTGGTACGTATCGCTTCCGCCGTATGCCCTTTGGACTATCGAACGCGCCCGCGACGTTCCAGCGCGCGCTCGATATCTTGCTCGCGAACGTGAAATGGCAGCATTGCCTTGTCTACCTGGATGACGTAATCATCTTCTCCGCCGACGTAAACGCGCACGTGCATCACGTCGACGAGATACTGGGAATCCTCGGACGCGCTGGCGTTTCGCTTAAATTCGCGAAGACTGAGTTCTTCAAGCGCTCGGTAGACTACCTGGGACATACTATTTCGCCGGGGAAGCTATCCGTGCCGACGACGAAATGCGACGCGCTGCGCGATGCGACGTATCCGACGACGAAAACGCAGCTGCGCAGCTTTTTGGGAACTTGCAACGTATACCGCCGATTCGTCGAAAAATTCGCGTTCGTCGCAGCGCCGCTTACGCAGTTGTTAAAGAAGGACCAAGGAGACAGCTTACCCGCGCCGACGCCGGAGCAAACGCGCGCGTTCGAATCACTGCGACGAGCGATGCTATCTCCGCCTATTCTTCGTCTACCGCGTGAGGGACACCCATACGTGCTCGATACCGACGCGTCGCAAGGACAAATCGGATGCGCATTATTACAGCTAGACGCGGATGAAGACACATTACATCCAGTCGGATACTGGTCGCGCACGCTTAACGACGCGGAGCGAAATTATTCGACGACGGAGCGCGAATGCCTCGCGGTGGTATGGGCTGTGTTACTATTACGCGCATATCTAGAAGGACGGAAGTTCACGGTTCGCACGGACCATAATTCGCTGCGCTGGATTCTAAATATGACCTCCGCGGAAGGACGACTCGCGCGCTGGCGATTGCGACTCGCCGAGTTCGAGTTCGACGTCGAATATAAAAAGGGTAAACGCCATGTTATCGCTGACGCGCTCTCGCGAATGGCCACGCGAAGCGGCGACGAGACGGAAATACCGGACGAGATACCCTGCTTCGACGCCGCGAACATCGTCGAACCGCACGCGGACGCTTATGCGCGAGCCGATACCGCGCTACTATGCGACTACGCAGAATACTACCCGAGTCTGGACTGCCTACTGGCAACTCGGTCGTGCATCGAACCGCCCGTGTCCACTGACGAGTGGATTCGCGAGCAGGCGACGGACGAATTCTGCCAAAACGCGAAGCGCGATGTCGAAACCGCGCCGCAGTCGCGCTTTCACCTGTCCCCCGATGGGATACTTATGAGGACCGCGCCGCTCGACGGCGCCACGCAGATAGTCGTGCCCGAAGCGATTAAGGGGCGCATTTTGCGAGCTAACCATTACGCGGTAACCGCAGGACATCCGGGCGCGCGTCGCATGTATGACGCGATTCGACGCGCGTACTACTGGCCGATGATGAGCGTGGACGTCTACACTACAGTGAGACAGTGCGACGCGTGCGCACGTAACCGCGTTACGCAATATCGCCACACGAACGCCTTGAAGCTATTCCCCGCGACGCGCCCGCTCGAAGACGTCGCTATTGATATCCTTGGGCCGCTGCCCGAGACTCCGCGCCAACGTCGCTTCGTACTTGTAATCGCCGACCGCTATAGCAAACTCTGCCGACTCATCGCGCTCGGGCGCGTATCCGCGCTCGCCGTTGCGAAGGCATTTTGCCGCGATTGGGTGTTCGTTTATGGACCGCCGCGCACGCTACTTTCGGACAATGGACCGCAATTCCGCTCGAAGCTGTTTCAGGAGACTTGCGCTCTGATGGGTACGCGAAACATATTCACAACGACGTACCATCCGCAGTCGAACGGACAAGTCGAGCGCATGAACCGCACCATCGTCGCGACGCTGCGCCATTATGTAGACGAAGAGCGCAGAGATTGGGACGAGCATTTAGACGCGCTAGCGTACGCGTACAACCGCGCGATACACCGCTCGACGAATACGTCGCCGTTCGAACTTACGCTCACACGCTACCCCGTATCGTTGGGAACGGAACAAGTGGACACGATCCGCAGCACGCCGTTCCTCCGCATGGAATTTCTAGCGCGATTATCGGACGCCTACGCGCGCGCAGCAAACGCGTTGAAGAAGGCGCAAGCGCGGTATAAACGGGATTTCGACCGTGGCGTACGCGTAGTGAACAAGGAAATCAAGGTGGGTGACCAAGTCTACTTGGATACCCGTGCGGGAGCGACGACTCGAGCGCAGCGAGACGAAGGAGCGCGTGCGTCGAAATTGGACTACCCCGTCTCCGGCCCTTTCCCTGTAATAGGCTGTCGCGGCCATACTTACGAGATCGTAATAGATGGCGTGCCCGAGCTCGTTAGTTCCGACCGCATCCGCGTCGCACCGCGCATTGCAACGCCCGCGCCTTCCCCGCTAGACGACGAGGAAGATGCTACCGCAACGGAAGCCGCTAACGACGCGGCGCAACGCAGCGAACGCGACTTCGAAGCTTCGCGCAAAGTTAGCCCAGAGTCTGGGTACGGAACGCGCGAATTTATGATTGACAAACTCGTGGCCGAAGGCATTGACGATGCGGGGGAAGCCGTTTTCCGAGTGCGCTGGAAAGGATATTCGCCGCGCGATGATACCTGGGAACCCGTGGGCTCGTTACCCGCACCCATTGTAGCACGCTTCCGCAAAGACCTAAAGCGAACCGCTTCGAGCGCCGCCGGACGCGACACCGAGCCCGACCGCGCTACGTCACGCGACCGCCGGGGACCCCCGCCGAAGATGCGCACGCCGAAAGCGACAAGCGTCACCAAACCGCGCCGGACGCCACCCAGTCGCTCCAGTCTGCGGCTAGCGGACAAGAGGACGCGCCATCGCCCGTCACGCAACTAACGTGCAGAACCGCCGAGCCAAGAGCGGCATACGAATCAAGGAGGACGCCCGCAGATCTCATGAAGAAAACGGGCCAGGACCATGAGACTCGCTCCGTCGCGTATGCGAAAAAGCGCGCCGACATATCATCCTTGCCGTCTATTTCGTGTGCCCGCAGCGCTCAGTAGTCTCGAACCGGTTTAGTAGATAACGTGACACCGCACGAAAACGTCAGTCGCGACGTCAGACGAAGTTTCACCGCTCCCTGCGCAATTGACTTCTTATCGCTGAATGACTTGGAACGGTCACCGCACGCAATGGAGCGACGCCGCTCGCGAGCCGCTTACGCACCCGTCCGACAGGCCGCACATGATTCGTCGCTTGCGCGCCGCGTTACTACTCGCGTCAGCTATCCGCACGGAGGCAATCCACACTGGGATAAGCTAACTGGGAGTTGAACGCTTGCGCGAGCCTGCAAGCGAACGTGTTGTACTGCGAGTGCTAACACGCGTCGCGCAGAACGCCGTCGATGCGTGGGAATCGAACCCACTCGCTTACGCCCTAGCCGCCGCCCGCTGACCACCTGCGCGAGATTCGGAAACCGCTGCGCAAGTCGCGCCAAGACCGCTAGGAGACACCACGTGTCACTCCTCGCCTGCGCTTCGACCGCTCTTCGTTCGCCACGCAACTACTCGTCGTTCGCCTGCAGCTACCCGTCGCCCACACGGTGCAACCTTCGATAACCGCCTACCGCCACGCAGAGGTCGCGCTTTTTCACCTATTGAGAGTCTCGCTCAACCTGGAAATTGCGTGCAAGCCCGGCACCAACTAACTCCCTGACTGACTCTAGGAGATGTGCGATGCGCTGGAACCAGCGATGGGTTTCGCGCGAAAATAGGGGAGCGGCTCCGAAATTGGGTGCGCAGTCTGGCCCGGCGGAATAGCAATTTGACCGTCCCGCAAAAATTGTCCCACGAGAAAATTGTTGGCGAAGGGGCACCCGGATTGCGCCGCCGCCACACTGACCCCCACGCCGTGGCAAGCCGCCCCTCGCTGCCGTCATTTGATTGGACGACAACACGCGCGGACTCCAGCGAGCGTCTCGAACTCAGTGGAAAGACGCAGTCATCTGGACGTACGCCGGTCTCCACCGAGAATATAGTGGCATTCACGCGCGCATCTCCCCCTCAGCGAAAGCGCGGAGAATGAGGCCTAGTCTACAAAAAGGAGGCGACCCACACGGGAGCCCGCGAACAAGGCCCTTTCGCCCCGCTCTAGCCATGGAACAGCGGATGCGATAGTGAGACACGGACGTAGGTAGCAAGCGAGGCGACGCGAAAGCGAAAAACGAAGGCGCGTAGCAACGAACCGAAGACGCGACCGCGAGCGAACGCGCGATGGAATTAACCCGCGGCGGCGAGAACCACGCGCGACGAACCGACGAAGCGAACGCGTTACGACGATCGCGCTTCGACGTACCGGCCGCCCCAACTCACCCCGTTAACCCCCCTCTCAAGCCCCACAACACACGCAACCCAACGCATGCTGGAAATATCGGCGCGTGTTGATGGCCGACTTCGTCCGGTTGTCCCCCGAACGGCGACGTGGACAACGGGCACATGCGGCTTTGAGCCATGACACGCGCGTCCTTACCGAAGGCACACCGACGCTTGCGTGCCTCATGATCTGGCACGCCGCGTACCAGCCGGCCCTCAGCGTCACACTACAGCGCGCGTACCAAGTGGAGGAACCAAGAGGCGGGAGAGGCGACACGTAGATACCAACAAGACGAGTTTATTGCAAAGAGAATGTAAGGCGTGCTAACTGAACGGAGCAGGAATCAGGACGGAGGTGCGCGCGTGTCATCGTCTCGACGCGTGTGACGGCTTGACGAACTACCCGCCGTATTGCGCGAACGAGCGCGGCTCGAAGCCGTATCTGCCTGGTGACCGCGTCGCCGTTCGGGATTCAACACCCGAACGACGCGCCCATCATGTACGCCAATCCGAAGGGGAGGAATACTTGCGCGACCCGTCGAAGCTGCGGCCGCACGCGAACGCGTCATGGGCCGTGCACCGCCGCGTCCTGAGCCAACGCTCCCCGCAACGTCACGTACCGCTTCTGCGCGCAACTCGCTCACGGACTGCGTTTCGCCAGCTGACTCTTTCTCACCCACGGACCCAGTCGGGGACCGCTGCAAGAAACCAACGACATCGTTCAACGCCGAACCCAACCGGTGCGCGCGTTCGATAGTGTCTTGAACCTTAAGCACGGTATCCCTCTCCCGCGCGCGATATTCGTCGCGCACCGCAGCGATACGAGCTGACGTCCGCCCCCTTTCCGCTTCCAAATTGGCTTCGACCTCGACGAGAACACGCTGCGCCGTCTGCTGAGCGGTTACCGCAGCGTCACAGCGAGTTCGAAGGTTCGCCAGCGCCGCCCGATCACCCTCAGCCTCCTTCCTGTACGCCGCTGCACGACCTTGTAGCTTCCCGATGTCTCCGTGCATACGCTCGATACGCGCAGCGTCTTCGTCGACCTTGCGTTTTAGCGCGGCTTCGCGCTCCTCCGATTCCGCCAACGTCTTCCGAGTCTCGCGCAGGACCGACACGGCTTCGTCACGTGCCTCAGACGCATCATCGCGCGCCTTGATAGCCTCGTCGAGCGCTTTGGTGGCCGCGCTAAGTCGCCCCAAAGCCTCGTCGCGAGCTTGCGCGACCGACGTCACGCGCGCCAACGCTTCGTCTCGACCCTGCTTGGCCGAAGAAAGTTGAGTTCGTAACCCGTCTGCCGCCGACGAACCAGCGACTGCAACAGCGTCGTCACCAGCCACCGCCGTGGGCGCTTCTGCACTCTCGCCAACAACCGCCGAACCCGATGCCGCACCGCTAGCCGTTGCCGCACTCGCACCCGCTTCGCCAGGCATGTTGGCGGCGCCTTGACCTTGAGTGGCTTTCTTCAGTTCTTGTAACTCGTTGTACACCTTTACGTACTCCGCACGCAACGCCGCGTCTAACTGCGCAACGTCGATAGGAGCCCGTGGTGCTTCGGAGAACAACGAGTAGCGCCCATCGCGGAATCGCCGGCGCTCAACGGCCAACAACGCGGCCATCCCAAGGTACTGCGCATATTCCCGCGAGTTCGTTGCGCGCATCACATGCAACTCGTTAGAAGACAACGCCGACAAGACAGCATCAACGGTAACGACGTCGCCCGCTTCTAGATGCGCGAACGCGCTACGCGAAGGGTTGCGCGGCGACTTCAATAGCAAGTGAGGGATTTCCGTATGCCTGTGAACTCCGAGCGCGCCATGCGCCCAATCCACGACGCCGCGTTCCGCGCTCCACGGTAGCCACTGGCCACCTTCATTGAAGTCCACGCCGGGAGCCACGTCGAAGACAGGCGTCTCGTCCCATGGGCACGCGCGATGCTCCGACAAGAGACTTTCTAAATGCGCGACAGAATAGGTGCCGCCACGAACGACCGCCGCAGCGCCGACGCTCTCGATACCGGCGATGAGCCGGTCGCTCAAGCGAACGAAACGACGCTCGACGAACGCGACATGAAGCCAGGCGCAGGCCACCATCACGACCCATTCGCTAAGCGCCACGGCCCAGAAGTAGGAACGCGTCTCGACCGGAACATCAAGACCAAGAAGAACAGATGGTGCATAATGGAAGACGCACGGTAGGGGAACGGACAGCGATTCGGGAGCGTCAGGCCAGTCGCGCGGGTCATAGCGCGGAAAGAAGGAACTCACGCGATCTTCTGGGAACTCGCGAAATTCGACGTCGCGATGCGTAACGAAGTAACCGGTCGTGCGACGCAGGCGCAATTCACGACGCGCCTCGGAGCGCATCCCCGCGTCGAAAAACCAAGGCTCACTAACTTCTCCCTCCCGTTCAACATCATTCCAGGGGACGCCGCCGTCCAACAAGAAACCGGCGCTAGGCGCCGCCGCCCAGGGGTCAAGATGCGCGAACTCGTCGCGGCGCATTGTGCGAAGACGAGCCAAGTGACGCACCAACCGCTCGTCCGCCGCGTCCTCTAGGAAGTAAGTGTCGCAAGGAAGGTTCGAGGGTACAGCCAAGTCGCACCACGCCGCCTCGCGTCGCGCATCCCATACGGCTTGCGCGTTCTTGTGGCCAGGCAATACCGCATAGCGGTTGACATCGGCGATACGCGTCCACAGGAAACGCCGGGGAAAATATTGGACGCGACTCAATTCGGACCAAGTTGGCATCGCGCGCGGCAGGAACCGGAACGCAGAAGGGTCGTCGTAACGCGCACGCGGAGCGGCGACGGGGACGCGCTGCGCGGCCGAAGGGAGCGACACGGAAGAAGGGGCAGGTACGGAACGAAGAGGCACGCCAACGTTGGCACGACTCCCAGCCGCGGGTGTAGCGGTTACATCCACTGTCGCAACGACACCCGACGACGCACCGACATTATCCGCGTTATGCGCACTTGACGACGCGGCAACCGGCGCGCTGGCAGACGAAGCTTGGGCCATTGACAGATAAAATGGGCTCTCGGGGCTCATAGGAGATGGCGAAGCGGGACGCGGAGCCGCTGATGGCGAACGTATCGGCGTCGCAGCTTCTTCGCCTGAAGGGACACTGGCGCGCAGCCAGCTAGGAAGGGTATCACCGTCGTGCGCCATAACGAAAGCAAGCGCGTGCGACAACGAGCGAAACAACGGATGCGAGTGACCAAGGAGAGAAGAAGGATAGAAAGAGAGAGAGAGGATCGACAGGAGGAGAGTGGACAGAGAGAAGAAAAAGGCAAAGGATACGCAGGAAGAGATGACGCGCGGGGACGCGCTGTGATGTTAGTCGGGGGGAGTGTGGTGCAATTTATGCCGCTAACGCGAACGCGGGTTGAGCGATATCGACGAGTTGAGTCCGCGTGCATCCGCGCTGAGTTAGTTAGTAAGCGAGCGTACGCGTGGCGAACCGATTACGTGTCACGGTGCACCTGCGCGAACGCGTGCGATTGCGAACCCGGCGCCACGTGTAGCGATTTCGACGAATTTCCCTTTATTTCCCTTTTTTGGGTTTTTTATGACGAAAGTCTTTTTCCCAAATATTTCCCTTTTTCGCGTGCGAGCGAGCGGCCGCCGGCCGGCCACGGTAGGACAGCCTGTCCTTTAGTAGTTAGCTATTAATGGTCGTTCAGCTTCGCACCTTACCAATAAACAGCCAGCATCTTCGCAGCTACGAGTTAAGCGTTTAGCGAATCGCGAGGACCGATTGCGTTGAAACGTTGCGTGCGGGTTGCTCACGATCGCCGACGTTCGCGTGCGCGCTGCGCATAAACCGATCGTCGAACCGCGTCGCACCGCGATAGCGCGCGTTGCGTCGCACGCCACTAGGCCAGGGATTTACGACCCCTGTGTGGATCGCGTTGTGCTCGAGTTTACTCGGTGATCTCACCCTGAGATCACGGCTTGCGCCGGCCCGCGAATCCCGTGTTGCGATCGTTCCCTACGCGTTCCGCCGTTGTACCACCCGTTCGCCAGCGCGACCGAGCGACGCGCGAACGCAAGTTCAACCAGCGCGTTACGGTTCACCTCGCCCTGACACGGCTGCAATTCTAGAACTCCCTTAGCGATCGCCACCCCGGCTGGTCCTACACATATAGACCGGTGGTGATGTTTTGTACCATGATGGTGTGGTCGTCTATGCCGTATAGGTAGCGCACTGCTGTGGCTCTGTTGTCCAGTTTTTGTTTGGGTTGTAAGGATGGGGCATGGCCTAATTGGCCGAAGATGAGAAGGCGTTGTATTTTCGGTGGGGAGTGATTCCAGAGGGTGGCAGGAATTTGTTGTGTCGCTGTATGCAATATGCGATTGCGTTTGAATACTGAATCGTAGAGGGCATCTTCCCAGTATGGTGGGGGTAGGTTGCTGTGTGCAAGGCATGCTCGGACGGCGTTCATCAGTGTACTGTTGACTCGTTCAGCGATGCTGTTTTGCTCCGGGGTGTAGGGGACGGTGGTGATGTGGTGGATGCCGCGAGCGGCGAGTTGTTCGCGAAGTGTACGGGAGGTATATTCCGCTGCGTTGTCGGACCGAAAGAAGGAGGGATAATGATGTTGAGTTGTTTTGACCCGTTCCATGTGGTTGATAACTAGTTGGGGAATTGAAGTGCGGTCGGGGATACAATGGATCGTTATGTGGCGTGAGCGCGTATCTACAAATGTTATGAAGTAGCGGTGTCCGTTGCGGGATGGGGGGCTGATTGGACCACAGATGTCTGAGGATATGTGCTGGCCAATTTGGTGCGTGTGTGCAGCGGGGCGGTGCGGGGACGCCTTGGTTTGGATGTGGCACATGAGTTGCAGTTGATGTCTGCGGTAGGGTCGTGACGGTGTTGCTCGAGGGCTGGGAGCATGGGTGGGTTGCACATTTTTCGAAGTATGGTAGGGTTGGCGTGTCCCATTTTGAGGTGTAATTCATGGCTGGGAATTGGTTGTTCGGGTGGGGGGTTATGTGTGTGGTTGTGTTGGTTGAGGTGTTTGCCAGTGTTGATGGTGGCGGTTGTTGGGGAGTCTTTGTGGTGTGGAATAAGGGTGGAATAGGGGGGGTTAGTGGTTGGTGCCGGTCTGTGGTGGACTTCGTGTGGTTTGGCGGAACGTGTGGGGGTTAGGGTCTGGTTGAGTGATGGTCTGTTTGCCTTGCGTACTGTTCGGAGGGTTGAAGGTTGTTCGGTATATGGCTGGCGGTTTTTGCGGGGCGCGAGTGCGCTGCTTGGGATTGGTTGGTGGATTTCGCCAAGGGCGGGACCAGTCTATCTTGCGCTTGCTGCGCGTGTTTTGCGATGGCGCTTCAGGGGGAGGTGTGCTGCGTAGTGACCTTGTTCGCTCATTCGGTCTGGATGCGTTGCTAGCGCTGGCGGTATTGGAGGGGGTGGTTGATGGCCGAGTGTTGGCGGAGGATCCGGATTGCATTGTGTTGCAAGTGTTTTGAGGGTGAGGAAGAGGGGGTGGTTTATTGGGGATGGTGTATAACCCGTTGTGGAATGAGGCAATTTGGTGGGGGTGGGGTTGTGAAAGGGGGAGAGGTATGCAGCAGTGTCCGTGAATGTAACGGGTCCGTGGCGTGAGGCGATGGAGTTGACCGACACGAGATTGTGCTGGACATCTGGTGCGACGACAGCGTCAGTGATTGCCAGAGGGATGTGTGGCGTGTTCAACTTGAATGGACCGTGGTGCGTGATGCGATGGCGGGCGTTAGTTGCTGTGTGCTTGTAGCGGGGGATTTCGGTGGGCCGCATACCGGGCTGAGGTGAGCGAAGGTGCGACGGATGAGCGCCTGAGTCTAGGATAAACTTACTTTGCTCTGTGTCGGGGTGATTAGGGTCGTTGTAGCTGTGCGGTTTGTCCATTGTGTGAAGCTGTTCGTGTATTATGTTGGCACGTGGTGCCAACTTGTTGTTGCGTTGAGCGCGGCATTCCATGTTTGTATGGGTGGAAGAGTTGTGATATGAGCACCATTTGATAGCTTGGTGGGCTCGTCGGGCTGATTTTTCTGTGGTGCGGCTGGCGGGGTGGTATTTGCGATTGATGGAGGGGAGGGGGATCGCGGATTGAGGGAAGTTGGTGTTGGTGGGGTTCGTTGTGGTGTTGATGTGTGCTTGAGCACGGCGCAGGGCAGTGGTGAATTCGTGAATGGTTGATGGGGGGTTGAGGGAGAAGATAGCGTGAGTAAGTTGATAGTCTGGGTGGTTGCGTATGCCGTGGATCATGAATCGTATAGTCGTGGATTCGTTGGAGATAGTAGGGTAGTCTGCGCTTCGCATTCTGTTTCGCATCGTCATGTGTTGTGTGATGTATTCATCGATGCTGTCACCGATGTGGAGGGTGATGTTTCTCGCTTCGGCTTCGAGAATTGTTGGGTCAATGGTTGAGAGTTCAGTAACTGTGTTGCGGATTTTGGTGAGGAAGAGATGCGGAGGGAGTCGGAGGGATTCAGGGGGTAGCGTGGATGTGATGGCTTTGGGTAGGCTGGAAAGGATGATGAGAGATAGCCGATCTTGCTGGCGTTTGTAATTGGCAAAGTCGGCGGGGTCAGTGGGTGCGGTGGTTGATGCATTGAGGTGATCGTCGAGGTGGAGGTCGGATGCGAGAACTTCGAGGGTACGGAGCCAGATGGGAAAATTGTCGAGGTCGAGGGTAGGGAGGTGAGCGCGTTCCATGATTGTTGAAGATAAAAAGGAAAAGGGAGATGAGATCGTGGGCAGTGGGCGCTTTAAGGCCGATAACCTGTGACAAGATTGTGTCTCTTGCGAGTACCTTCATCAGTTTATTCATTTGGTTAAGTGGTTAAGTATAATCTTCTGTCCTGTGACCGGCGGCGGTCTCTGGGACAGGCTGTCTGTTATTAGCATCCTGACAGTATTTAAACATCGCCGACGAGCGAACCTCAAATAAAGAAGCCAACGAAGATATCACAACATAACACACTCAATTCAGTCATGTAATTCATCGGGTTTTCAACTCGGCAAAATTTCATGACAATCTCAGAATAGAACCGAGAAAAACTCATCTCAACAAACCAAAATAATATAAAAATATCAAATTTACAAATTGTTTCAGTTCTTCCAAAATATTTCTACATCTCTAGAAAACTGGCACTGCCAGCGGTCGACGTGGCCGGCGCAGCGCAGTGCCAGCTTGGCACTCCAGCCGCTGCGCGTACCCAACCAAGTCCACTCGCTCCAACTGACGCTCATAGCTCAATTCAGCACATCCCGTTCTCGAAGCTTCAAAGCCCGCCTGCAAGCCATCACGCCCTTGCACAAATCTTCTGCATGATCCAGACGCGACTGCGTCGCATCCCTTCTGAAACTCTTCGTCGCCAGGCAGTGCATCTGCCACATCGGCGCCTGCCTTTCATGTCGAAGCTGTTGCCACTTCCGTCAGTGTCAGACGCTTCGAGTTGTATCATGTGAATGTAATTGCGTCCGTAGATATCGACGACGATGTCGTCTTCCGTCATGTTTGCGCGCCGCTTGGGAAGATCGTCGCCGCCGCATGAGGTCTGATTATGGGGCGTTGTAGATTATGTCATTTGGTTGCACGGCCGGTTGTGTAATGTGTCGTTGCTGGATGCATGCAAGGTTTGCTGGTGTTTCTCGCACACGTTGGTTCAACGGCGGTCAGTGCAGTAATGCTCTGCCAGCGGTCGTTATGGATGCTTGTAGAGGCGAAATTGAGCGATGATGTAGGGGTGGTGTCGCGGCCATGAACGTCATGAATGATTTTCTCTGCGTCTTCCCATGCACATCAATGCTGCCTGGGGACGAGAATCGGACCGTTGGGATATGCAGCGTCATGTCGGCTCGGCGAGAAGATCGCTGTGACAGCAACTGATATGACGTCAGCGACTTTGATGGATTTGTGGGATTTAATTGGTCCATTTAATTGTGATTTTTCGATGACTGAACTTAGATCGATTATCTGACTAATTTTCCCTAAATGCCCATTTTAATTGGCACACTTGTCATGAATGGCAAGGGTGTCCAGTAATGATATTACCTTCCTTGCTCTGCCAATGAATTCAGAACTACATTCGCAGATCTTTTCGCTGGACTTCGTGTTCTCGATTCTGACCGCGAATCCGGACCGCAATTGCCGCCAAAGAGACGTACACATCTAGAAGTGACTTGGACCAATCGCTACCATCCATGCTAGGAAACCGTTCCACAATAGTTAGTTGTAGACTCCAACACTCGTGATGTGCCGCCCTTTCAATTCATCGTCTGTCTGAAGGTGGGGAAACAATTCGTCATGCTTTCCCACCAAACTTTAGTGTCGTCTATCACGGTATAATTTCCGCGCCCTAGACGTCTATCCAGTTCAGGCGCCCACGAGTACATCCATGTGTATTCACGATTTTTGTAATTGACAGCGGAGTGCAGTATGGGTTGAGAATCTCAACTTGTGGTAGGTTAATGGAAGACACAAGCAGCTTACTTTACAGTGTTTTTTTGTGCTTAGACATCAACCTCGGGCTGGTGAGGTGTGTGAGAGCTTCGTACAAATCGTCGTCACTGTTGTGCGGATTGAACTGAAACTTATTATAACCTAGGCTGCGTTGGGCAATAGAATCCTGCAGAAACAATGTGTACGACATTTCTATTTCATGACATGAACAAAATAGTGACACACCAGAAAGGCACCAAATTACCGTAGTGGAGTACACAAATTTCGGGAGAGATGGAACCATGGACGCAAGCTGCGATGAGACATGTTGTATTTTTCAGATTCGACTCTACTATCTGGCCACCACCCATTCCCTTGTCGCCAACTCTGTCGTGCCACAGCAACCACAAAAAACACCCCGAAAGAGATCCCGCTCTGACATTTTTGATAAACTCACGTTTCCCGATGGCATTCACGGATACGCTTTCAATCCAATCCCTAGATATTCTTTCTGGGCTGCGAATAACGAGTCCCATACAAAGAGCTCGTCTGCAACATCACATTTGCCTATATAATGAGATCTGTTGATCCGGAAGAGACCGAGAAACCCTCTCACTTCAACCCTCAATCGTGCCACAAAAGGTGTACGTCTGGTTCGGTACTGTTGCTCATTCCAAGATGAAATTCCGCAGCTACGTCGCTCTCATTTTATTCGCGGTAACCGTGCTCATGTCCCCACCGGTTCATTCGCAGCAAACACCACCGGCACCGATACAAGTGCCACGTATTTGTCCATGTTGTCCAAGTGCATGTACGACTCGACGAAAGGCTTTACGGCTGTGTCGAACGCCATGTGCCCGGCGCAGACGATGCAGAGTACGTCCAGTTCGAGGATGCCCTCTCAGGTTACGTTTCAAATGTGTTCCGCCAGGATTCCACCCTGTACATGGTCCACCTGGGATTCCACCCCATAGGTTGAGAATTTGCCGATGAACACATGCTGCGAGAGTACGCAGCTAGAGAAGAATAGTAGATTATCTATGACTTGCTGTCATTTGTTAATGGAGAACATTTGTATGTGGTGTTGATGATAGTTGCCTCGTGCAACGCTTGAATGTGGGGTTTAGAGATTAGAAATAGGATTCGGGGCCAATGATCACTCTCTTTTTCGCCACGGCTATGGCATGAATTTGTTGGGAGTCCACAGAATTGCTTATGATGCGTAGTTCAAGTGCCTCTGCTGAACATGGAGATATTCGCTGCTTGAGGAAGGAAGATATAGACAGGTAACGAAATCACAGGATAGAATCGAATAAACTTTGCTCAAGCTGGGATATGAACAAATCTAAATTTTGAGAAATGGCGCCGAAGAGACCAGCACTTCATCGTAATGATCAGCAACGCAGAGTCTGCAAAAATAGAACTATCTCTACGATACACAGTACTTGTTTATGACTCGCTGCTCTTCCAAACTAAGAAACCTATAACATACAGGTCTGGTGTATTTTCTCCAGTTCGCGGTTAATGGTGTCTTTTCCACAGACCTCTGTCACATCCCGAGCCGCCGCCGCGGGAATATCAACATCATTGAAGGCGTTTCTCTGGTTATACAATGTTTTCATTCATCCACTTGTAACAAGAACTGACTATCGGGCACTTGTTTGTCCCTTCTAGGTGGTGACGTGATCCACAAGATCAGTCCGTTGCCCCATCTTGAATTTTACGAGAATTTATGATACATCAACGACTGGGTGCGGCTCGGCGGCCTGAACGTCTGACTACGAGACAGCAGGTCGTGTGTTCAACTCTCATCGGATGCTCTTCAGCTTTTTCTTCAGCGTTGAAACTACGCGTACTGAACTCTAAGGAGCAGCAACCAATGGCAGACATGGATAAGGACAGACTGTCGCGAGCACACCGGTCCACGAAGAGTGGAACAGGACCACAAATATTGAATCCAGTGACCACACGAGAGAAAAATAAATGTCACGGTAATTTAAGGGTTTGATCCAGAGCTCGAGACCATGTCGCCCTTGTCCGGATTCCAGTCGTCAGGGAAGGATGCCGAGAGACATCTGTTATCCCTGATTTCGTGTGTCTCTGCATCGCCGTCGCTCTACCGCGATCAAGTACCAGAGTTGTTCTGCCTGTGAGGAAGACGATTGCTGCGTTTTGGACTGAATTGCGTGCAGCGAACGGCAAAGCAATCGTGTCGGATCTCACGGTGATAGGAACTGTTATTCGTGGTAAGCACACTGCTACACAGATACGTATCATCACGGTCACGGCAGGAACATTCTAGATTTGAAAAGCTGTGATCGACGCGTCCTTGCTTCATCTCTGTTAAGATCGCGATCCGTATTCCGAATATTTTCTACTCCATATACACCATTTCATACTTGACACAGCGCAAGTTGTGTGATGATGAATGTAAATAGACCGTTGTCTATCAATACGCCGTCTTATTCAATGCTCCCGCCAAGAGAGAACGGTGATGCATACGCCACCACACCCAGGACCAAGAAATCCAATGCACCATTGTACTGAACAACTGCGTCACCATGACAGACTCGCGTGTTTCGTCTCCGACATACCATACCATCATGGCATGCGCATATAGGCTGCAATAATCTATACAACGATATAACCAAACATGAAACTCATATTGTTACATCTCTCCTCCGTACCATAGATTAAACTCCGCCCAGAAAATATATTTTCAGATCATACTGCAATCCATTAATCCCTTATGGAATCTCATGTCTGCACGCGGCGTGTCCACTCTATAGATATAGCACGCACGGATACGCCAACACATCAGCTAAACAGTATATATAACGTCGTGCTCCTGGAAAACATTTTGATGATCTTCACACCCATCAACAACATCCTTCACAGCATCAAACATCAACTGTGAATCACGAAAAAAATCCTCACATTGAAGATGGCAGTGCGTCCATTGGCAATACTGCTTCTCGTCCTGGGGGCACTGGTCTTATCATCAGGAACCATCCTCGATTCTATCTCGCCGCCCATCTGTAAAGGGTGTCCAACCGGATGTATTTCTTTCAAAGCGGCGCAGTTTGCATGTTCTCGACCATGTGCCAAAAGTCGAAACTGCAGAGTTGTGTATTTCGCCAAGTTCTGTCCCCCTGGGCGCGGCTTTCGATGCACACCGAAGTATCTTTCCACAGACACTCCAACGCCATTTCCTCAGCCTGTCATTGGTGAGACTTCGTGAGGTTGTGAAGATTTAATTTGCCTGGGATGCGATTTGTTTTCGTGCTTAGGAGATTGAGCTTCTTGATTAGTGCTTAGTTAGGTTGATTGATATGCGTCATCAATAAATTGCGAATGTTTCGTAACTCGTATCGCTGTTGCTCGTGCATTGCAGTGTTAATGGCATATTGTCACAAAAATGCTGAGGATATCATGGTATTGTAGGGGTCCCTAGGATTGAAAGCACTATGAACAGTGCTCATGATCGCTGACTTCGAGATGGTCGGAAATGTAACACATCTTGTTTCCTTCGTTCACATTTGACTGATCAGATCTCCACGATTGCAAAGAACCTCTAGACACGTTGTCCACCTGCTAACCGTCCACTACGACGATGCCAAGTCAGAAAGTGTACTTGGTCAAGGAAATAAATTCGATTACTCCGTACTACACATTACCATTACCAATTGATTTCTCAACTCCACAATTACCGCAACCCGAGCACCCATTAAACACATCTCTCCCCACGTGTGACCATTGCCACAACCATGCGTAACACAAGGACAGCTTGTCCTTCACGAGGTACCAGTGGACACTTTCGCAAACGTATGACAAAAGTCATTACAGGCCGGGCGTGGGACGAATGATCGTTCAAAAAAAACGGTGCGTCAGATATTTAACGACAAGTCCATGAATGATCCGGCACGTAGCAATTAAAACCTCAACTCGTCACATTGCGATCGTCTTCATTCCACAGAAACGACGCGAAGGGTGAAATGTCCACGGCGATATGTCGCAACATCCAATCACTACCTTGTGGAAGCATACACGCAGCCATGAACTTGTGTGCACATCCGCGTAGACGGACAGTGATGACCGATGCTTGGTGTGCATACCATGCACTACAGTTGCTTCCTTTCGAAATTCCGCGTAGATGATGTTTGTCCAGTTCTATATCATATGTGTAATATTCGTCGGGTAGAGGCACGTGTATTGGGCTCGTGCCAGTCATGTGAACCGCTGAAAACTCAGCCGTCTATTCGACACACATGTACTGAAAGCGTATGGGAAACTCAGTGGCGAAATCTCAAACGTTTGGTATGAGACTTGGCATGCATGTGTACTCAGACGAATCAAATCGATGGATCCATCTTCCAGTTACCACTCTGCCTTCGATGCTATCAATGACTGTGTAATATCCCATCAATTGCATATCTGTGGGAGAAAAAACCTTTTCCTTCACCGCGTCATACCAAGGTCCCACGAGCAAAACCATCTCCTCAGCTCTATCTCTACATCTGCTTCCATCCCATCTGTACACTCTTTCCGAGCACACCAAACCCTTCACTCGCAAAAACCTTACGTGATACGAACCGTCTCATCCTCCTTTCTTCCCTTTAAAAGCCCATCCATGTCCTTTGAAAACCTACATCAACACAACCCACAGCCACCATGACCATCTCAACCCTCATTCTCCTCTCTCTCACCCTCATCCTCGCATCAAGCCAGCCCTCTCTCCGCGAGACCCTCCCCCGTTCCCAGCAATGTCTCACCGCACTGGAGACCTGTCTCCCACTCGCAGCGGCGGGGCAGTCCTGTCCCATCCTGCCCATTCCCGCGGAGGCGCGTAACATCCCGGTCGGCGAGGAGGGATTCACACTGACAGAACTTCGTCGCGATGTGTACCAATACTATGACGGTTTTTTCACCACGCTCATGATTAAATCTGGCACACGATTCGCATTTGTCGATCTTCCCGACTCTCCTGGATCGCGTCTCCCGACAGGAAGCATGACGCGTCTGACACAGGCGGCCGGAATTCTCATTGGAGATGTGCAGCCGCGACGATTCGACATTGTGTATTCGCATTTCCATATCGATCATATCGGCGCCACTCAGTTCTTCATCGACTTTTTCACCGCCAAATTCCCGCATCTGCGCGTCCGTGTGTGGGGATCTGAAACGACGCGGAAACAACTGGCTGAATGCACGGTGCCGCTTGCGCCGCCACCGGACAGAATTGTCGGCGAGAATGGGAGGAAGATTCGGTTACGACGGGGACTTGAGTTGGAATTGAGCATGATGCCGGGGCATACGGATGGGGATGTTGTAACGCTGGTTCGACGGTCTGGTGACGGTGATGGCATTGTGATGTTTGTCGATGTTTTATTCCCGCTGTACGCACCACTACCACTCCTGGGTGGGGCGGACAGCGTGAAAGACTATCTGAATGCGCAGGAGGCCATTCTACGGTTGGACTTTGATCAGATTGTGACGGGACATTTGCGCGCGGGAAATCGGCGCGATTTGCAGATCAATGTGGAGTATACGAAGGATTTGCTCGATGCGGCACAGACGGGGATTCTTGCGGATCGATCAGAGGCTATTGCGCCGTTGTTTGGTAGATTCATGGACCCGAATGACGTTGCTTTCGGCAATTCGGCGTTCCTTGGACGTGACGTTTTCCGAGGCACCGCGATCGATGTTTGCGCCGAGATTATGTTGCGCAAATGGGGCTGTCGCATTGCTGGCGTGGATTTCACCGTGGTTGGTAATTGCAATTTGGGGTTCAACATTATAGTTAGTCTTAATGGACCGCACGCCTCCTGATGAGCTCTTTCCATTTTAGTTGTGGACAGCTGTCTTTTACGTCTGCCTTTATTTTCGTTAGTTTTCGGGGGGCCATAAATTGATTTTGGATTTTAAATCGAATTTTATACCTTGTCCAAAAAGCGTACGACGGGGGAACAGAAAAAGATTAGGAAACACTTGTACGTTTGCGACAGGAGAGTACTTGTCTAGACATGATTGGAAGGTTTTTGTCTAGTTGTTTCTCCGCTCTGGGGATTCGGATTCCTCCAGGATGCGCGACAGTCTGTCGCTACCATCACACTTGCAGTATGATCTCTTGGCTTGAGATCACACGACTCCTATCAGAATGGTACTTTAGGACAGCCTGTCAAAAAACGGCCGCCGATCTCTAGACAGCAATGAAATTAAAATCCGACTACGTTGACGAGAGAGGATAAGTATATTTTCTCATAAGATTTATTCGAAATTCACGGCTCTCATGGAACTGAAGTCTCTCGTTCAAGTTGGCAGACTTTCAGGACGAGTAGGGCTTGTTAGGATATAATCAGATTACTGCAGTAACCACATACAGTGCGCGACACTTCTATAAATCACCCCCACGTTTTGCGAATGTTCACCCAAAACGAACAGCAACGCGCATTTGGACTGCGTCCTATGAATGAGTATGACAAAGTCATTATGAGGCACATTCCATTCCTCCTCAAAGAGCCGTTCAAGCGAGTTCATCGGGACATTAGTTTAAAGTCCGTGCGACATTTCTATAAATCAGGTCCAAAAAAACGGTCATCATCCAAGAATGAACGGATCATTTGGCATGAAACTTCGAGGATAGATAAACAGAAGTCGGTTGGTAAGACTCACTATCTCAACTGGGTGTATTTTCGATTTCAAAATGCCCCGAGGTGTGGTTCTCACCGAGAAAGAGAGGGGTGAGATACTTGGAATGTGGTGGTGTGGGAAGTCAAAATCTTTCATTGCAAAAGTGCTGGGACGATCTAGGGGTGTAGTGACAAGCTTTTTAAAGAATACAGAGGGGTACGGAACGATAATGAGGCGCCCAAAACCGAAAAAAATGTCGAGGAGGACAATGATGCAGGTTTTGAGGCAAGCTTCATTAGGAAATGACACATCTAGCTCGCTCAAAAAGTCTTCAACCTGACCTGTAGTGTTCGTACTGTACAACGCTTATTGCACAATGAATGCAATCTGCAATATAGAAAGATGAAATGCGCACCAATGCTTCAGGAAAGACGTATTGCTCGCAGAATTTCTTTTGCATCGCAATTCGTCCATTGGAGGGGAGAAGAATGGGGAAAAGTGATATTCAGCGATGAAAAAAAGTTCAATCTAGATGGTCCAGATGGTTTTGCCTACTATTGGCATGATTTGCGCAAAGAGGAACGGTTTTTTCGAAAAGGCAACAAGGGGGTAAGTCTGTCATGGTTTGGGGAGCATTTTCGTCAAGAGGTACCATGCAAAAACGCATGATAAAAGTGCTGAAGGGAAGAGGACAGACGACGAAGTATTGACATACCTCCATCTGGCGTTTGGAATGTATTCAATGCTCCTGATTTATAGAAATGTCGCACTGACAATAAATTAACGTCCCGCTGCACTCGCCTGAACAGCTCTTTTTGGAGGAATAGAACGTGCGTCGTAATGGATTTGGCCTACTCATTCATTGGACGCAGTCGGAATGTGAGTTGCTGTTCATGTTGAG
The DNA here is from genome assembly GCA_030407315.1 of Asparagopsis taxiformis. Lineage (NCBI taxonomy): Eukaryota > Rhodophyta > Florideophyceae > Bonnemaisoniales > Bonnemaisoniaceae > Asparagopsis > Asparagopsis taxiformis. The sequence goes on along the minus strand of JALQPE010002347.1, from coordinate 98,782 downwards.
TGAGCAATCGCAAAATGTGGGGGTGATTTATAGAAGTGTCGCGCACTGTAGGTCACACCGGACATGTGGGCTAATGGTTTTACTGTTCTGACAGGGCTACCAGTAAGATTCTCACGTAGGAATGAGTTGTTTTTCCTGGAGGGGATGTATCGGTGACCAATTTCATTTCAGCAGTCATTGCATCTGACTGACATTCAAAGACAGATATGTATGTGTGTGGACCTATCTATATAGCGATGTAGACATGTCGGGAAGGTTGGTACCATGAGAAATGCGCAATCCACGAATATCAGCAAACGAAAGCATTCTGATATCGGTCATAGAAAGCCCTTCACAAGCTGGAAGATTAATTCAAGTCTAGATTTCAAAAGCATACAGGGATTAGCTTCACTGCTGCGATTACTCCGAATTGCGTATCCTAGAAATATCCAGTACTGCAGCAAGATGAACTCTGTAGATAGTCGAAAACACACAATATTCAGAGAAGATATGGCCGGTACTGGTTTACGATAGGCAACGAGTGACTAGTCGCCTACATGCACAAATGTACTTTCATCGTAGTGAGCCCAAAGGCCAAGTTTGAATCACTGGTGGGTGCGATTTATCTCACCATATCCAGAAAGGAATCATCGATATTCATCGATGAGAGTAGCGCAAAGTCAAACGAGAACTCCAACTTGACATAGGACTAATTGCAGTCCGAACAGAAGACTCGGTGCGACAATTCCATCAAGACAAGTATTTCAAACAGGCATCCAGCTCGAATAAAACAAATAATGAACGACTGTTCGAACCTACTTGCCTGCTGCAACTGACGCACATATACACACCTTGCGCCGCTTGGAACACCCTTCGCGGAGCGTAGAAACATTTATATACCGTTCGCGGCTTGTGAAGTCCGTCATTCTCCTTTAATGTGCCGCATTGCATGTTTGAGATGGATATCAAAATAGACTATGGGGATGCAAGGTGTATCCTCGGTGGAGAAAAACCCATTATCGACTCGATTTAATTGCCCCCCTTTGCATCAACATAGGTTATAAACAATGAACAATGTCAACGGTGAAGGCCGAGCGTCTTACACACGGCAGCCACACCGTAGACGAACAGTTAATCCGATTTTTCTCCAGCCAGGCATTATATCGATCACAACAGAGCAACAAAAAGCACGGCAGCCAATTCACAACCGCGGTCACGTCATAACAAGCATCATGTTTCGCCATACTCTGCGGCGCATCAAGGCGTATCCCCTTATTGTCTGTGGCTCGCTTGTGGAACCACAGGGGTGTCGCCCAACCTCATCGGGTGTGCAGCCATATACGACACGGCTCCTTGTAGATGCTTGGCATGCAAACAAGGCTGTATTACACGCAGGATATAGGGAGGAAGAAGAGGTTGGTGATGTACGCGACGGGGTCGTTGGGCATAGTGTATCTGATCGGACGAGCGGGAAAGCGTCGTTATCTGTAAATTGCATGGATGTAACTTTGATATATTCATATATTCGTTCCATCTGGAGCACTACAAGTGCCACGGCGATGGCAGCGGGTTATAATCCGGCATTAAAGTTTTGTTATAATTTCGAACGGTTCGGTATTCTACTCTTGATTGGATGCAAAGGATTCATGTAAAACCAATGAACCACATGTCCGGTGTGACTTTTGTGGTTATACGAGGATAAAGGTATTTATCCAACAATTCATGCACATGAAGTTTCGGGTCGAGTGGGTCGTTTCAGTCCAGTATATATTCCGAGATTGCTGTGGTCAGACCACTTGTATCCATATGATTGGTAGAGTTTTTTCATCGGTCATTTTTCACACAAGGAATCCTTGTCAAGGATACAACGATGAATGTAAGTCTCACCGAGTGAAGCCGACACGACGTGGCTGAGATTTTCCAGAGGCAGATCACATCGTTGAAACTTCAACAAACATGTGATCATACGCAGTGTGGAACTTTCGACTTCGCGCAACAACCACATCATCTACATCACGACGTGGAAACGCCATTCCACATGGCTCGTATTCATATGTATAACCCGACACCCGGAAAGATAGTCCATTTCACAGGATCACATGTGACCACAAAACGCTCCATCGCCTACATTATGCGAATTACCGATATGGATAGATCTCTAAAACCATCAACTATCCAAGTCTCGTATGTACACAAACCGGCGTCAGTGCCCCATAGTTCCGGAAGCGTTGCACAAGCACTGACGACTATCCAACAGTGCCAATTCAGACATTGACAACCGTTATCAGAAATTAAGTTTTCCAATAAACATCATCAAGCGCGAGACAGCGTATCTCGACGCAAGAGACCACAACCCACTGAACCATATCACCCCAATGCGATAGCCAATAACCAGATGCATGCCATGCGGCAAGACGATTGCGGCTGCTGATATTAGCGAGAGCCCGATCTGTGATATGCATATGACACGCTGTCAATGATCTGCGTCCATGTTGCAATGCGACTCCGAGCCGCATCAGCAAATACAACCAGGTCGTACGGTCTGCATCTGCATGCGAGACAGTTGCACCTCGCGATATGCCAAGCTCCGTAGCATGATCTACGCAGGCAAGTATCTCGAACACCGGGGAGAAATGACCGCCGCCTGCTTTTCCTCCCGGCGCTGCAGCGGGCTACACGGGCGCATGCAGACGTTCCGTACGTCATTGTTACATCAAGTGGGTCGCAATTCGTAGAAAAGTCCCCATTAGAGGGGCTGGAAGTAAACGCTGTTCGCTATCATTATAGGCGACACCCAGCACGCGATTCAAAAACCGGCCTTCATCCTCGTTGCATTGTGCGGTGCATATTCTATAAACCATACCAGGCCACAAGACGACATTTTAAATCATAAACCTTCGTCCGAAAGAAGTGTGTCTCCTCGGCTAGATATTATGCCAAACCCCCGAACCAATGTATGTCTAGAGTATAATGCAATCCACGCGTCATTGCAGCAGCAACAGACTCCATACGTAGAAACATCCGCGTCATGATGGCGAAAACAGGCACTGTTCAACATCATCATATGCGACCCCCAGCGCGCGATTCAAAACGATATAAAACAACATCAACCCGTTGGAGAAATAGCAGCCATCACGCAGAGCAACATCGCCACATTTTCACACAAGACATTCGCATCATGGTATCATCCTGCACATTGGTCATCGGCCCCTTCTGGCACTTTCCTCCGCACCGATCGGAAGTGGGAGTGTTGTGGAAAACTCTGTCCGCGTCAACCCAGATCACATACCGACATTAGAGCGTGTCTTTAGGTGCGTGGATCCTTGTATCCCATCGCCTAAGGACTTGGCGGAAACATGTACGAGTGGTAAGGTATGCACTTGTAAGTGTAGAACTCGGTTGAGCACATATACAGCAAAATGCTGTTGTGGAGGTTTGGGTGGTGTCGGTGGCGAAAGCTCCGATGCCAAATGATCAAAGTGCCCGTAAATGATGGTCGGTCGTGGATCTACGGACATGATAACGGTTACTCCAGGTAGTATTCGATGTCGAGTGTGTGTTATGAGCGCCGACTGATGATATTGAGGTGGTCTCGCTGTAGTCCAGTAGGCGGTCAAGCTATCCCTGAGAAGTTGTGCAGTGCAGATGTCGGTAAGGAGTCCGGTACCTCCGATCCCAAAAGGGACGTAGAGGAAGGGCTTATATAGTGAATATAATCCCTTGCTTTCTATCTTCTGTACTAATTATCAAAGGAGAGCAATTACGTGTCCTAATGATCCGCAGTACACGTAATTATACTCGATATTTTAGAGTGGGAGGATGAGACATTTCTCAGTATTGCACATTGTCTACAGCGCCCCATGACTGTTTATCAGTCATGTAGTGTGAAACAAACGTGGTTGCTTGACCGTTTGTTCCTCCCCGAGATCGTCGGCGGAGGTTTATCTATGTGTTGTGATGACTGTAAGTACTGTAAATGTGTAAGTTATTCGGAAAGGCTGGATGTAGTCACAGCGCGGAAAAAGAGAAGTTATTCGTCAGTCGCCGCGCGCTGTGAGTGGATTCAGACGAAGGAGTTGTACCTTGGCAGTGAATTGTGCAGGCTTGAGAGCCTTAGTTAATAGGTCTGCTGGGTTTTGCGCAGAAGGGATATGTGTAGGGAGTATAAACTTTTGTTTGACCTGTTCTCGTAGCCAATGGAATTTGACGTCAATGTGACGTGAGGTTGGTGTGGGGTATTTGGCTTTAGCAGTACTGATGGCAGCTGCGTTGTCCATATAGAGAGGAATTGGGTCTGTTTGCGCGTGTCCCAGTTCTGTGAGAAAGTTAGAAATCGATTTGAGTAGTAAGGTTGTTTGGAAAGCAGCGATATATTCAGCTGCGTGTGTAGAGGTGACAACGTTGCGTTGTCGGCGAGACTGCCATGATATGGGTGCACTGTTGTAAAATATGATGGATCCAGAGGTAGAGCGGCGCGTATCAGGGCAAGCAGCAAAGTCGGAATCCGAATAAGCTTGTAAGCCGGTGGAGAATCCGCGAGGGTATAGAATTCCTTTGGATGAGGAGGTTTTGAGATGGCGTAAAATACGGATGGCGGCCTTCCAATGGTGTTGTGTCGGAGGAGGAAAGAGCAGGTGTCAGATGTAAGGCGGTAGAAGTCGGAGACGTTGAGAAAGTCTGCCAGGCCTTCAGTGAATATCTTACAAGCCTGGCGACTGCCATAATGTTTCCAGTCAGTTTTGGCTACATGATTTGGATATTTTAAAGTGCCATCGAAACGGCGCGGTTGGTGGAGGAAGATGTGTCGATCTTCTGTAAACAGCTCATGTAAGAATGCGGCTTCAAGGTCCCAGTGAAAGGTATGCCAATTATGAGCAGCCGCAAGTGCTAGGGCCGTTCGTATCGCTTCGCGGCTGGCAAACTGGACTAGATAAATCATCCGGATCGTAGTGTAGGCCGGAAATTTGGCGGTCACCTCGTATTGTACAGCGAACTTTGCGGGTAGTGGGTGAACCATCACTGTCAGTTTTGAGTTTTATGACAGTTTGAACCGGGAGGAGCTTCGTATTCGGTGGGACATCGGTCTTGGGTATGTACGTCAGTACACCACGATCTTCCAAATTGTCGAGTTCTGCGTTCCATGCAATTTCCCATTCCCTGGCGTCTGGAGCGGATCGAGCTTGCTTTACGTTTTTGGGCTCCGTAAAGGTTAACGACGGTGTTTTGGCAGTTAGCGTCATCGATGAGGGAGATGTGGTACAAATGGGATCATGCAGGGGGTCGTAAATGGTGAAATCTAGTGTGCGGCATCGTGATATCTTGTGTGAGTCGCGATCGTAAACAAAGTAGTGGTTGTAGTCGCATCGTCCAATGTATGTGACGAGTTTGGAACGGGACTGCAGTTTGTTATGTGGGGATGGGTCATAGATGTAGCCGTCGGTACCGAATGGGAGGAGTGAGTCGACTTGTGGGTGAATATTGTGCCAAAGGGCAGCTGGGAGCTGGCCATGTGCTGCATGCGGGGTGTGGTTGTACGTGTCAGCTGCGGCAATGGCAGCGTAGTCCCACAGTTCTAATGGTAAATTGGCGGATAGGAGTGTGGTACGGGTTGTGTTCATGATTGTACGATTCACTCGCTCGGCAAGATAATTTTCTTGCGGGGTGTGAGGTATGGTAGGGTGAAGGTGGATGTTGTGTTGTTTGTAAAAGGATGTGAGGGAATGTGTGTGGTATTCTTTGGCATTGTCTGAGGTGAGCTGTGTGATACGGTGTGGGGTATGAGTGAGTGTGTCAGTGATGTGTTGAGATAGGGTGGAGCCTACGTCCGCTTTTGATTTGATGGGTATCAGAGTGAGGAATCTGCTGCCTTCGTCAAGGAAGGTAATGAAGAAACGATTGCGGGAAAAGGAATTATGAGGCATGGGACCGCAGACATCGGTGTGTAGGTGAGAACCGATAGGGGCAAGGCGTACTTTGCGGCGGAATGGAGCTGCGTGCATTTTTCCTTGTGCACAGCCAGAGCAGATGAAATCACGAGGGGGTGTGCGGAGCAGTGTTGAAGGCATGTTGGAAACAAGGCCATTTTTAGCCATGTAGTGAATCTTGTTTGGATGAATGTGGTTCAGTTTAAGATGCCACTTGTGGTAGTCTCTGATAGTGGACGGTAGATCCGCCTTGAGTCTTGGGTGCGTTCGTGGAGGGATACGAGGTTTTTGAGATTGGGGCTTCTTGGAAATGACCTTTTTTGAGAAATGTAATAGGTTGAGAACGTTTCTGTGAGCGCGATTTGCGAAGGTGCTTGGGAATTATATGGCGTTTGAGCTGGTGGCTTGTTTGTAGAGGATAGTTTGATTTGTTTTGATTTTCGTATGGTAGGGAGCGCTCGTGCGCCATTGGCAAGCGTTTTTTGCCTGTTGTTCCTTCTTAAGCGGCGTAATTGCGACTTGTGTGGGTTAGGATATCGTAGACGATAGAGTCCTTCGCGCGTCTTGGAAGCAGTGGCTACGATTTGGTCGCTGGGTGGGGGAGGAGATGGTGTTTTAATGAAAGCTGTTTTCCGTTGGAATATGACGTCGTGTGTTTTGGCTATTTGGCCCACGGATAGCAGATTATGCTGCAGTGAGGGAGCCACGACGACGTCGTGTGCCGGGAGGGGAGTGTGTTGTAGCGCAGGAATTGACGCTCGTCCACCATGTGTTACTTGTGCACGTCTGCCATCTGCGCATATTGTGGAAGACAGTTTCACGGGGATGTCTGTGGAGGGAGAAGTGAGGTGAGTACGATTTGCTCCGGAATCGAGAATGTAAGTTGTATGTTGACTGGAACTTACGTCGTCGGAGTCAGAGTGTGGAGCAGGAGAATCATATCCTTCGGAGGGGTCAATAGCTTGGTGACCAATGTTTTGCGGCGGCGTGCGGCGGAATTGTTTGTGGTCAGAAGTATGCGGAAGACGTTCAAGCCGCTTGCGCATTTTGCAGTGGGAAGTATCATGGGAGCTCGTACCATGCATGGTGCACCATCTGCCAGAGTGGCCATGTGGCCTTGGTATGTGGTTTTCGGGGTGAAAGGGATGAGGTTTGGGTGTGCGGCGAGTATAGCTGCGGCGTTGGTAGTATCGTTGAGGGTTTCGGATGAAGGGAGGAGGAGTAGAATGGTTGGTGGGTTGGTTGGAGATAGAAGAGCATGAGCGGAGGTCATCGTGTTTGAGCATCATGGCAGTGATGTGATGAAGAGAGGGTGGTCGGTCAGGATTCAAATCCATGTGTGCTGACACGGTTTGTAGGAATGTTGTCCATTCGGAATGACCTTCTAAGGCTTCCAGCATGAAACGAATGGTGGTTTGCTCGTTGGAAATTTCGGGGTAGTTGGATCTGATCATGACTGTCCGAAGTTCAAGGTGCTGATTGATGAAATTAGAAATGGGGGTAGAATGTGACCAATGTATGGAACGAGCTTTTCGGCGTAGGTTCTCAGGGGAGTTTTCCGGACTCACGGTGGTCATTCGGTGATGAATTTTGTTGTATAAAACACTAATAGGTCCGTGAAGTTCCGAGTCGGTGTAGTGTTTCATGATGTCTTGAGATAAAGTGGATAGTACAAGCAATTGGGCTTGTGTGTGTTTGGTGAAGTGCTCGGTCGCCATAATAGGGTCAGACGGAACAGGTATGTTGTTGGTCAAGTGGTCGTAGACACCTTGGGCTCGAGCAAAATGTTCCACCGTTATTTTCCATGGAATGTAATTCCCATTGTTGAGTTCTGGTATTTCCAATTGGTGCTGGATCTGTGGAGTAGGCGGAACGGGGGTGGAATGTTCATGGTCAGCCATGTTGTGAAGTTTGAGTGTTTCTGGAATAGAAGTAGAAAGTCAACAGAAATTGGGGAAAGGTCGCCGGAAAAATGAGGTAGTGGATGAGTAAGTGTGTGTGGGAAACACGTCGAAAATATAGCCGTAAAAGAGGCGTGATATTGAGAGGTGAGGGTCGCCGTGGACAGAGGCGAGATTGTGAAATGTAGATATCGCCGTAAAAGAGGCGTGTGATCAGTTACTGCCGTAAAAGAGGCGTGATAACGGGCTGGGAGTGTCGCCGTAAGAGAGGCGTGGAGCTAGTTGGTGCCGTAAGAGAGGCACGGGTAGTGTGCAGCCGTGAGATCGGTGATTAGGAAGAATGGCGGGTGGAGGGAAGCAGATTGTAGCGTCTGGGCTCATAACCTGTGAAACAAACGTGGTTGCTTGACCGTTTGTTCCTCCCCGAGATCGTCGGCGGAGGTTTATCTATGTGTTGTGATGACTGTAAGTACTGTAAATGTGTAAGTTATTCGTCATGTAGAGGATAATGTGCATATGGCCTTCTTGGCAATTTTTTTTTGCAATGTTGCAGGAAAGGCCCAAGACTCTCCTGGTGCGTCTTCAAAATATTGTGTAGCATAAGTTCCCACGTTATATCATCAGCGTCCGGAAGGCCTTCCCATTCTATCTTGAGCCAGAAAACACCCCGATCAATCTTAATATCCAGAATACGCTCTATGATTTCGTAATGAGCCTCAGTGTGGGTTGCATAGCTCAGTAGATCCTTTGATACTTCTGCACCAACCAATTGGCTATGATAGTAGTGCAGTCTGGAAGCGTGTACTTTCTCCTTCTCATCAGATATAAGACTGGTTACTTCGTAAACCAGAGGACTCACTATGTCACTGATTCTCTTTGTCCCTTGCCATTGTAAGCTAGCTTATGACCAGAGTTGCGTGCCTTTCGCACTAGTACAAAGTCACCTACACAGAAATTGGGCTGAATGAGGTTAACCTTTTTGTTGTGTGCTGCAATCTCTTTTCCCTCCTTGCGCTGACGAGAATTTCCACATCCTTGTGCATCTGATCTGTAGTTTCCTGTAGCTGACCCATCAAAATAACTTGTTTGGCTCTATCAAAAGACAGTGCCTTAATATTTTCACAGTCTGAGCTCAACAACACGTTGATATTGGGCTTTAGAGCCGTCATTACCTCTAGAGGACATCGATAAATGCCTTCTGGGTTTCTTCCAAGCCTACTAAGAGGAGATTCATTCAATACTCTTTGAACCATCGGTATGCAAGTAGGCCAATCACTAGGTGCTAGCCGTAATTCAGACAAAAGAGCCTTCACGGCTCTTAATATCTCACGGTTGACCCTTTCCACAGTACCGTTCGCCCATGGCATATACGTAGTTGTGAAATGATGTCGTATATCATGTTAATTAGCAAGCAGTTGCATGGTCTCATTGCGAAAGTGAGAGCCCTGATCCGAAGTCCACACATCCATACATGAGAATAAATCAATCCACTGCCGTATAGATTTAGCTGTATGTTTTGCATCTGCCCGTTGAGAGGGGCAGAGCCACTTGTACGATGAAAAGTCATCACTTAGGACAAGAACGTATTTGTAGCCTTCCACACCTGGCCCCATATAGAGATAATCAAAGTGTAGCATCTGATTGGGACGGGATGCGTGCGCTGTGCTGGCTAGAGGCCGAGGTATTTTGTCCCCTGCACGGGAAGAAATGCAATGCAGGCACTTACGTACAAAAATCTCCACATCCTTTCTAATTCCAGACCATAAAAACTCCTTCATAATACTGTGCCACGTAGCATCGATACCTCGATGCCCTTTTAGTCCACAATGACCAGCAACTAGTATTTGCATTTGCAATTCTGCTGCTTCGCTTGGAATCCAAATCTTTCCATCCTTATATAACATTCCATCTTGATAAGTAAAACCTATCTTGTTTTGAGTACTGCTATGTTTGAGCTGTACTTCTTTCACCTTTTCCTTATCTGGCCAGTCGAAATCTCGGGACAATGGACTTTCCATAATTTGCGTAGCCTGTACAATAGATCTGACCGCTTTAACAGATGTTCTGGCTGTGTTCCTCCGGTATCCTTTGAGCCATCTCGTAAGTATGTCTGCAAACACATTTTTGTTTCCCGAGACGTGCTCAATATTGTATTGGAAACTTGAGAGGTAAAGGGCCCATCTTTGTACTTTTGATACCACATGTCTTCCGAGGGCAGGTTCCAGAGAGCATGGATTGAAGATGAACAGTAGATTACGATGGTCAGTGTACACATGAGGTACTCGTGATGCAAACATGTAATCCAGCTTTTGGAAAGTCTGATATATGGCAAATGCCTCCTTTTCGAACGTAGACCAGTTCATTTCCGCTCCTTTGAAGGAGGAGCTTATAAATGCGAGTGGCTGGTGCTTCTGCTCAGTCAAGTCTTTGTCTAAGTCCTCTAAAGCACATTGTGTAACCTCAGCAGCCCAATGCTGATCAGATGCATCCGTGTAAATACAAACCTCCATATCGTCCCGTATGTGTGCCAATTTAACAGCATTTCTTAAGCTCTCTTGAAGTTCTAGGAAAGAGTTGTTCTCCTTTGGCCCCCAAGAGAGTGTAGATAATGCCATATTGCGTACGGAACGGTGAGTACGCTGTCCTGTTCTTTCAAAAGCTTTCTCAAGTATCTTTCGCAATGGTTCAATGCGCTCCGCGAATGCAGGTACTGAGCATGCCATCCACTGCATACAATGTATGAATTCGCACAGCTCACCAGCAGTAACTGGCTCTTGCATATCAGCTAGCCCCGAAAGCCTGCTCGGGTCGAACTTTACACCCTCAGTGTCTATGATTCTGCCACACCATTTGACCTTAGTTGCGTATAGGGTAGACTTTTTGGCAGAAATTTTAAGCCTGTATTGACGGCAGATCTTAAAAAATGCTTCCAATACATCCAAGTGCTCTCTCTCCGAGTGAGTATGTATTAAGAAATCATCCAGCCAGGCCTTGAGATGGCTTGATAACGAATCAAAACAGGGTACAACTGTTGCCTGGAAGTTGGCTACACCGTTTCTGCCTCCCTGTAGAGTTCGAGTAGAGGAATAAATTCCTATCTGGGTTAGTATGCTGTGATATTCCTGGCTTCCTCCTTCCAATGGCAATTGCCAATATCCACTAACAAAGTCAATTATAGCGAACACGGAGCATCCATTCATGTCAGCCAATTCACTCTCTATGTGTGGCATCGGCCACGTCATTGGTACTGTAGCCGCATTTATAGCACGCAGATCAAAAGTTATTCGGAACTTGGAAGGTCCTGCTTTCGCCACGAGCAATGGTGCTGAGACCCATTGTGCATGTGGGTTTTTCCGAACAAAACGGAATGCTTCGGCCTGTCGGATGAAATTAATGATGAACATTCTTTGCTCTATAGAATACCTTCTTGGCTTAGCCCTGAAAGGTACAGCACCGGCCTTCAGTACGATTTTCATTGGCTCCAGCTTAGCTGGAGGGTCATTCCCCAATCTACATCTGAACACGTCTTTGTACTGCAGTAGTAGGTTCTGCAATCGTTTCACGTCCGATAAACCAGCAATTTTTGCATCTTGCACCATCATGTTGAGTGCTGTACCGATCTCTTGTGATGTGTCAATGCCTAGCTCCAGTAATGGAAGGTCCTCACTGCTTTCGTAGTCTGCTTCAGGGCCTGTAGAATGAAAAAATCCGCATGAATTACCCAGCTTCTTGACAGAACCATACGAGGTATTAGGGTTATCTTCGTCAACAAGCTCGGATATATCCACATTACCGCTGTGTCGTTCACATGCCGCAGTCAAAATCTGCTTGGCATCCATTCCCACCGCCTCGAGGCATTTCCTACCCAGCAGCTGCTGTTGTAAGGGCTTCAATGCCACGTACCATGTAACATTCCGTAGAGTGAGTGAAGATCCGTGGCGTACATGCAGCTTGATATTAATCTTAACCTTGCGATCACACTCGACATATATGCGATTTCCGGAGGAGTCCTGCTGTACAGCAAGATCAAACTTAATTGGGGTAGATAATATTTCTACCTTCAATGTATCGTTTCCGAGTCTTTCAATAGACTTAAACAAGGAGGGACAGAGCAAGTTGATATCGGAACCTATGTCCGTACAGATAATACTTTGTACTTTGTCTGCAAAGGTAGCAACAAAGTTTGTAGAATTCTCGTTCCTCTCTAGAGAAGGCACTGACATTGTGCCATCCTTCACTGCATAAATGCTTCCAGATGATCCTTTTCTTGCTTTTTCGTCTTGGAACTTCTGATGAAGTTCCCTTTTCTTTTCAACAGAAGTATTCCGGCAGTATCTGAGCATGTGGCGTTCTGTACAGTCTGGATTAAGGCATTTTGGGCGCATTTGCGTTTTGGAATTGAACGGTTTAGTTTCCCCTTTCATATATCCGTTATTTGTTGTCGCATTTGGCGAAGACCTTAGTTTAGAACCCCCTGTTGTATTTCCATTACCAGCTGAAGATCCTTTCTGTATATGCTCAGCTTGTGTACACACGTAGTGTACAAACTTTTTCCAGTCGTTTTTCGTTTCTGTCATATACTCCAGAGCATGTTTGACTTTGCTCTTCAGTATTGGCGGATATAACTTCTCTGTCAAGAGCTCAGTTGCCTTTGCAGTGTTTGCTTGTATAAACTTTGATAGTCCTTTCTCCTCCAGTCTTGTGTCAAAATCTATTGCTAATTGCATGATTCGAGCGCGTGGATCAGTTATTTTCGTATTCGTTCTCAATCCAGCTAAGGCTGAATGAATGAGGTCTGGGTCTGGCTCCGCCCCATCCACTGTATCAGCTAATTCCTTGATCCATTCTTCTAGATGCATTTCTGATAAGTTTTCGAATGATACATTCGGAGCAATCGTATCGAAGTATCCCAAACGATGAACCGATCGTAACAGCTGGGGACAAATGGACACACGGTACGTTGCTGTAACCAATGGTGCTCCATCTTTCTCTTTTTGTTCAATTTCTAGTTCATAATGTTCCCTGTCTCTTCTGAATTTTGCCGCTTCTGCGGGATCGACAGAGGTTAGTATGGGGTGGCTGATTGGCTGAAAAATGACCGGATCCTTGGTTGCAGCACTCCTTGTTGTCACCATATCGAAAACTTGACAATATAACTGCGCTTTCCAGGAAGCCTGAAGCTGACTACCGTATCTTCCGGCCGGACGAGAGATATATCTTTAGTCCAGTAGGCGGTCAAGCTATCCCTGAGAAGTTGTGCAGTGCAGATGTCGGTAAGGAGTCCGGTACCTCCGATCCCAAAGGGACGTAGAGGAAGGGCTTTATATAGTGAATATAATCCCTTGCTTTCTATCTTCTGTACTAATTATCAAAGGAGAGCAATTACGTGTCCTAATGATCCGCAGTACACGTAATTATACTCGATATTTTAGAGTGGGAGGATGAGACATTTCTCAGTATTGCACATTGTCTACACTCGCACTCGCATACCACTTTATTCCTCTGCGTAGTCGGACGGCGACGGTTTAAATACTGTTCCTACTACTACTGTAATGCAGTATGCGAGTGGTATGATCATCCGACAGGTAGGATAATCATCCGACAGGTAGGATGATCATCCGACAGGTAGGCTATCGGAGCTATGACGTGGAAATCCGGATTGATCATCCGACAGTCGCCGCACGGGATGGCGTAGTTAGCCGTAGTAGTTTGACTTGTTGGCGGAACTGTGCAGGTTTCAATGCTTTGGTGAGGATTTCTGCGGCATTCGCGGTGGTCGGAACGTGTTTGACCGTGATTCGCCCGCGTTCGATTTGTTCCTTGAGGAAGTGATACTTCACATCGATGTGTTTGGACTTAGGAGTAGGATGTGAAGTGTTGGCGGTGGTTACGGCGCAGGCGTTGTCCATGAATAAAGGGGTAGGTGTTCGTTCAGGGTGTTCTAAGTCCGCGAGTAAGTGGCGTATACAGTTAACATGTTGCGCGGTGTAATAGCCAGCTACATATTCGGCTGCCCAAGTGCTGGGTGCCACAAATCGTTGGCGTTTCGATTTCCAAGCAATTGGTGCACCATTGTACATGATTACTGTACCCGATGTGGAGCGTCGGGTGTTCGTACAGGCTGCAAAATCACTGTCTGAGTAGGCACTCAGAGTGTTGTTGAGTTTGGCGGAGTAGGTGATGCCGCGTTCAGTAGTTTCTTTGAGGTAGCGTAGGACGCGTAGTCCGGCCTGCCAGTGTAATTGTTGGGGATTGTGGGAGAATCGTCCAAGGAAACCTGTGATATATGCGATGTCGGGGCGGGTCGAGTCGAGTCGGCCAGATATCTAAGGCTGCCGACCAGTGAGTTGTAGTTGTACAGTTTGGTATCTAGCGGCTCCGTGATCGTTTTTGTTGTGTTGATAAGGTCTGTGGCGATTGGTGTGCTGGTTGTTTTAGCTCCCGAGAGGCCGACTGTTCGAAGTAAGGTTTGGATGTAAGCTAGCTGTGTGATAGAGATACCGTTTAGGGTTCGCTCTACTTTCCAGCCTAGGATATGTTGCACCGGTCCGAGATCCTTGATTATATATTTGGATTCTAGGTGTTTCTTTGCCAGTTTGCGGAGGTTCGGGGAGTTTGATACGACGAGGAAGTCGTCGATAGTTATGACGAAGAAGACGAATTTGGTTTCGTCTTGTTTAGACTTCAGCAAGAAAGTGCAGCTCTCACTGGTTAGTCTTGTGAAGTGATGCATGCTGAGATGCTGGGATAGGCCTCGAGTGAAAGTTGCACACGCTTGTTTCGCGCCGTACATATTACCCGTGACCTTCCCGACATAGCCTGGGTATTTGTATGTGCCGTCAAATCGTGGGGGCTGATGGATGTACAATGGTGTATCATCTCCAAATGTTTCTTGTAAGAAAGCAGACTCGATATCCCAATGGTGGGCATCGTAATTGTGAGCCGCTGCGATTGATAGTGCGGTTCTGATTGCGTCACGGTCAGCGACGGGAGAAGTGATAGTGTCTGGGTTATAGTGTTCGTTCGGTCTTTGGAGGTCGCCGCGTAGATTGCAACGTGTTTTTCGCGTGTATGGTATGCCATTGGCATCCGTTTTTGTCTTGAGTACCATCTTGATTGGTAGTAGTCTCGTGTCAGGTGGTAATTGGGATTTTGGAACGTATGTTATTGTTCCTCTTGACTCCAGATAGTCTAATTCTTTGTTCCACGATACTGCCCATTCAGCTGCGTCTGGAGCTTTTCGGGCTTCTGCCAATGTAGTTGGGCTGCTGAATTCTGCTGTTGAGGGGTGGTGTTTGGGGTTGGTGTTATTGTTTGTGATTGTGTTGCATGTGACCACTGGATCCTTGTTGGGATCATACGTTTTGAAATCTCGGATGCGGCAGCGACTGATTCTATTCGATTGGGGGTCGTAGAGGTGGTAATGGTTTACGTCCTGTCGACCGATGTAGTGCATGAGTTGTGCTCTCGGTTGTAATTTGCTGCGGGGTTGTCGGTCATGGACATGGCCGAGTTGTCCGAACTTAAGGAAGGTGGCGACATCTGGTTTAGTACCATTCCACACCGTGATTGGCGGCTTTCCGTGAGCGGTGTGGGGTGAATGATTGTGGTAGTCCACTGCAGCATGGAGGGCGTAGTCCCATAGTGACGTTGGAAGGCCTGATGCAAGTAACAGGGATCTAGTTGTTTCCATCAATGTGCGATTGATGCGTTCTGCCAATGCGTTTTCCTGCGGGGTGTGTGGTATAGTGGTGTGAACTGTGATGTGTTCTTGTTGATAGAAGTCACGAAGAGGCTTTGAGAGATATTCCTTGGCGTTATCCATTGTGATATCTGTCACTCGTACGGACGATAGAGAGTGGAGGCGGGAAATGTATTGTTGGATGTGTGCCGCGGCGGTGTTTTTGTTGGGGGATACTTTGACTTGGAGATATCTGCTGTACTCATCCATGAACGTGGCAAAGTATTTGTTGTTGTGCAGGGAAGGTGGGCTGAAAGGGCCGCATACATCCGTGTTAATGTGTGCACCTAGAGGTGCTGTGCGTGTTCGTGTGCGGAATGGTTCCGAGATTTGCTTGCCTAATGCGCAGCCCGTGCAAGTTATTACTGGTGGGGTGGACTTGAGGATTTTTGGTAAGCCCTTGACAAGGTCCTTTACAGCCAGATGGTGTATTCGGATTGGATGGAGATGGCCAAGACGTAAGTGCCATTCGTGGTAGGCTTGGGTGACATCGTTGAGTGAGATGGTCGATGGAGGCCTGGGGGGTGTTGTGATTTTGGTTATTGGTTTAGGGGTTGTGCTGGTCACGATGAGTGATGGTTGTTGTGGTTTTGTGTGTTGTTTCCTAGAAGATGTGTTATTGGTATGGTGATTTGGTGCAGGCGTGTGGGATGATGGGGAGAGTTGGGTGGTTGCCTCTGTTGTGGGAGTAGAAATAGAGGATCGTTGTGTTGGGGGTTGAATGATGGGGTCTGCGAATGTTACACGTTTGGCGCTTGTAGTTGGTGGGGGGGGTTTTTGAGTTGTGGTTGGCTACCTGTTTGTGAGGATGGTTTGTTTTTGTGTGTTTGAGTCGGCCTCACATTGGAAGATGAGGTGCTGTGACCAGAGAGCTTAAAAGGTTTGGGTTTGGTTGTGTTGGGTTTGTATGCTCTGGGTGGGGTTTGTGGGAAAGGGGACGGAGTAGGAGTTGTCTGAGATTTCTGCTGCGGTGCTCGTTTGGATGGTTGGGCTCGCACACCATTGCTTTGTGGGTGTTGGTCAGTCATTGGTGAGGTTTTCGATACCGTTGGAAGGAAATAGAGGTTGTTATGCTTCGGAGCTAAGGCGATTATGTGTGACTAGGGTGGCGGTGGTTGTTGGCGGGTGATGTATGCCGCTTCTTTTTGGAATACTACGTCGTATTCTTGTGCAAGTTGTCCCACAGACAGTAAGTTATGTTGCGCGTCAGGCATGTGTACGGCATGTGGGATATATATGGGTGTGTTCCGTGGTACCGGTATGTTAAGTGGGCCTTGGTGCGTTATTGGGGCGTGATGGCCGGCAGCTGTTATAGAATGAGAAGGAGCGTGCATCATGGTTTGATGTAGTTGTCGTGTATGGGTTGGTGATGCGCCTGAGTCGAGTAGAAAGCAGTCAGAAGAGTAGTTTATTTGAGGTTGATGAGCAGAGTGCCCGTCTATGGGTCCCTGTGCTGTTATGTGTGGAGATGTGCCGTCTGTGTAATGGGCTATCCGATATGACGGGTAAGCGGTCTGGGGTTCTTCGCTGTATTCATGTGGGTGTGCGGCAGCCTGGGAGTGCTCATGAGGTGTGGGCGGTAGGGTGAGTGGTGAGTGTAGAGTGTAGTTGGTGTGGCCAATAGGTGGTGGAGTTGTCTGTTGTTGTTGTAGTAAGTGCTGCCGTGCGACGCACTCATCGGTGTTGTGTGTACGACTGCCATGCAATGTGCACCATGGACTGTGATGGCCTTTGGGAGGAGGTTTGTGTTTTTCCAATGTGAATCTCTTGTACTTACGTCCCTGTGTTGGTGAACGTAGGGTGGTTCGGGGATACGTGTGATTGAAAGAGATGTATGTTGGTGAAGGGAGTAAAGGTGGTAATGACATCCGTTGGTGGGGTTGTGGGCTGTATGGTTGGATCATTGTATGCGGTGATGTAATAGATGACGCATTTTCGTGTTCAACTAGCATGGAATACACGAGATCCAAGTACGGACGCCTTCCATCGTGAAAGTGGTGATAATTTGCCAAATCTCTGAGTAGTGAGGCATGAGTCGGAGAGTCGTATAAACCGTTGAGTACATATTGGAGGGTGGCCTGATCGTCTTCTATGAGAGGGAATGATGATTGCATCATTGTCTCTCGAAGCTTATTGTGTTGGTTGATGTACTCTTGTATCGGTGTGCCTGGTTTGTATGTGATCTGATTGGCCATGCGTCTCAGTGTGGCCTCAGAGCATAACGGGTTGACTGCTGATAGTTTGGGTTTTAGATGCTGGTACAATACCGATGTGGGGTTCTTGAGGACCGATAGAGCAATTCCTCGGAGGATTTCGGGTGAGATATTTGGAAGTACCAGTAGACTCGCTAGAGCAGTCTTGTGTTGATGTACTTTGTATTCCTGTGGCTCCGTAGGCGTGGTAGGGGGAAGATCTTTCAAAAACGGTGTTAGATCGTGTAATGTTGCGTGACATTCAATGGTTTGGCACCACTGGGAGACATTGTGGGCGGTGAGTAAAGGGATGTCGAATCGAGGTGGATACGGAGGATGGATAGGGAGAGGGGTTAAGGGAGTAGGTGGGGTTGTCGAGGGTTGGTCAGCCATGTTGTCTGGGATAGTGTCCTCTAGTTCGAGAATGGCTTGTTCATAGAGTTCTGAGGGTAGGTTTCGGAGTTCTTGTTCGGCTGCCAGGATGCGTGATCTGGTACGCGACTATCGATCGCAGCGTGTGGCGCGATCGTGTTGCGGTGCTGTCTCAATGTTGTCTGGTGTTGTTCATGCCGTAATTTTGAGTGTAGAGTCGCCGCGATCGGTAGATCTATTGCGGTGGGCGGGTGGTGATCAATAGCGCTGGTAGGTCTGGGTCCATAACCTGATGATATTGAGGTGGTCTCGCACTCGCATACCACTTTATTCCTCTGCGTAGTCGGACGGCGACGGTTTAAATACTGTTCCTACTACTACTGTAATGCAGTATGCGAGTGGTATGATCATCCGACACCGACTTGATAAGGTGGAGATTAACCCTAGCTGGGATGCTCCAGGCAGAGATTTGTTTAAGAAATCTAGAATAAAGAATTGAATTAGTTCAAATTTTCGTGCCAGAATCGGAAGAGTGAAGGGTGTCAGGACGTCAACTCATTGTTGGGATATCCATATAACGAGGCGACATGCCAACTCTGTTGAGATGATCGTGTGATGATGACTTTATTATCTCGTGACGGTCGGCGGTTGAGGTTTAAGTATGCTTCTATAGCTGTAAATACTGTAAGTTATTCGTCAAACTCTAGTGTCTGCGCAGGGACAACATTAGACGATTTCTGGTGTCGCCATGTGGGAATTTTTGTGGCGCGTTTTGCTCAGCAGGCGGTGCCAGTACCGAGCCGAGTTTTGGCATACGTACGCCTGGGGGGGACTGGGTTACGATCTTGTCAGGATGTTAATACAAGACAGCCTGCCATACGCACCGCCGGCGATCTCAAGGCTCAATGAATAGATATATATTGCCAAATAAAGACAAAAGAAAGAGAAGGTAGGCGAGGAGCTACCATTGTCCAACAGATCTTACAGCGTAAATGTTAGGGCTGGACAAGTAGAAGTTTTGCTTGAAAGTTTAATTGTGTGACATAACGGCCTCGCTCCTCGTAACGCATTGTGGTAAAAGACAGTTGTCCCCGAATCGAGGTCCTAAAATGTTACGTAATGGTGTATTGAACTTGGTGCTGTGAAACTCGTCGCAACACCGAAACATTACCTTGATCTCATTTCGATTGTTACTGCACTGCTGTAGAACCACTACCCAGAATATAGAGCAACGGTACGATTTGCAAAGGATTCCAAATTGATCGCAGATGACGTTAGGTTTGCGTTCTGCACGGCGCACACCCAACGTCATCTGCGATCAATTTCACAACCATGGCTTTTCGGAGTGCTGGACAAGCAGGCAGTGCTAGTTGCAAAGGCTTATCTCACTTCAACTGACTGCCTACAGGCCGAATGGGTCGTTTCGGTCCGGTATTTATTCTGAGATTATATCAATATGATTGGTAGAGCTTTTCATCAGTCATTTTTCACGCTAGGATACAACGACAATTGCAAGTCACACCGAGTGGAGCGGATACGACGTGGCCGAGATTTTCCAGAGGCAGATAACATCGTTGAAACTTTCAACAAACACGTGATTCGTACGCAGTGTGGAACTTTCGACTTCGCGCAACCACATCATCTACATCACCACGTGGAAACGCTATCCCACATGGCTTGCATTCACATGTAAACCCAACACCCGGGAAGACAGTCCATTTCACAGGATCACATGTGACCACAAAACGCTCCATTGCCTACATTATGCGAATTACCGATATGGATAGATCTCTAGACCAATCGACTATCCAAGTCTCGTGTCCGCACAAACTGGCGTCAGTCCCCCCATAGTTCCGGAAGCGTTGGACAAGCTCTGACGACAATCCAATAGTGCCAATTCAGACATTGACAACCGTTATCAGAGAAATTAGTTTCCCAATAAACATCATCAAGCGCGAGACAGCGTAGCTCGATGCAAGAGACCACAAACTACTGAATCATCTCACCGCGATGACGATAGCCAATAGCCAGAGGCATGCCATGCGGCAAGATGATTACTGCATGGGGGACAGATGCGCCTGTTGATATGCCAAGCTACGTACCATGATCTACGCAGGGAGGTTATATCGAACACCAGAGAGAAAATAACTGTCACCGACTTTTTCCCGCCGATGCAGCCGGCTGCACGGGCGCGTGCAGACGTTTTGTACGTCATTTTTGCCTCAAGTGCGTCGCAATTCGTAGAGATGTCCCCAATAGAGGTGTTGGAAATAAACGCTGTTTGCTATCATCAAAGGCGACACTCAACACGCGATTTAAAAACCGGTCTGCTTCACCTTTGCACTGTGCAGTGCAAATTCTATAAACTATATCAGGCCACACGACCACATTTTAAATTATAGACCTTCATTCGAGAGAAGTGTGTCTCCTCGGCTAGATGTTATACCAAGCCCCGAAACCATTGTGTGCATATAGCAGAATACCAAACACCAGGGAGAAAAGACTCCCAGACTCTCCCGACTATGCAGCTCATAGCAGATAATCCACGCGTCATTGCAGCAGCACCAAACTCTATACGTAGAAACATCTTCGTCATGATGGCGAAAACAGGCTCTGTTCAACAGCATCAAACGCGACACCCAGCGCGCGATTCAAAATGGTATAGAACAGCATCAAACCGTTGGAGAGATAGCAGCCATCACGCAGAGCAACATCGCCACATTTTCACACAAGACATTCGCATCATGGTATCTTCCTGCATATTGGTAATCGGCCTCCTTCTGGCACTTTCCTCCGCACCGATCGGAAGCGGGAGTGCTGTGGAAACCTCTGTCCGCGTCAACCCGGATCACATACCGACATCAGAGCGTGCCAGGGGGTGCGTGGGTCCTTGCCGCACATCGCCTCGGTTACTGGCGAGAGATTGTCCGGGTGGCCGGACATGCGACTGTATCAAACGCGTTTGGTTCGGGCGACGTCATGGAAAATGCTGTTCTGGACCTTTGGGTGGCGGCGGTGGCAGCGGTGGCGGCGGCGGTGGAGACGAAGTCGTAGCCATTGATCAAAGTGCCTTGAAATGATGGTCGGTCGTGGCATCTACTGACATGTCAGCGGTCACTCTAGGTAGTATCCGATGTCGAGCGGGTGTTGTTAGCGCCGAGTTGATAAGGTGCAGATTAACCCTAGCTGGGATGCTCCAGGCAGAGATTTGTTCAAGAAATCTAGAATAAAAATTGAATTAGTTCAAATTTTCGTGCCAGAATCGGAATAGTGAAGGGATCGACCAGGGCAGTGTCTGAGGTTTCGTCAAGTATGTGAGACTTGTCCTGATGTTATTGGAGGGTTTTCGGCATCCCCTGCAGTATCCAATCATAGATCTCCACTTGTTCAAACAAAGCTTGTTCGGTTCCCCCTGCATACTAGGGATATCCATATCCTTGTGGATAATTGGCGGCTCTCTGTATTCGACCACAAAAAATGTTGTACCTACGCAGGAACTAGAGTTGGAATATGAGCTGTTTACACGCATATCCCAACAAATTCTGCTTCACGCGCGGGTACAACCGTTTTGTGGCCTATCACTGACGGCATTTGGTCGACAAGTCGCCATTGCAGATGCCAGTCAATTGTCGCGATGGATGGACGAGTAGCAATGTGTGTGGTTGGTACAAAACAGTGAGTGCAGTAAAACCTGACAATGAATGCCATCAAACATATCGTCATCATGATCGTGAACATCATGCCATGATTCCTCGCAACGGCAACTGTAAACCCGAGTATTGCGACAGACAACGTCGAGTGGATTAGAGGATTTTGGTAACCCACCAGTGGGAAGTTTGCGGGAAAAAAGAGGGGCGCAAGCCTGAAAATAGACTCGCTGAACCATGCTGAGTTTATGGGGAGATAGAGCAGTTCTGTAAGCAGTTTCAACGCGATTTGAAAAGTGAAGTAAACCAGCACAAAAATGTGAAAGTAAAGATGGATATTTCCCAGTCACGGAACACGGTTTGCGTGACGGCCATTCGCACCAGACAGGTGTCCGTAAAGCATGCTCAACACTGCATGTGTGCATCTGTGTGAAGTCTTGAGAGTCCGATGCCCTCAGATGTTTATTGATCCGGCGTCGGAGCTATATGTATCGATGGATTAGATAATTGTAATTGAGATTTCTATATGTTAATTGTTAATGGGTGCATTGCGGTGAGGAGACGAGATTTGTCTTCACAATCTGCACATAAATTGGTGGCGGACAAGATGATCTATTCAAAAATTGCGGCGAGTGGAGTACGCTGTTGTCTACTACAGACAACTGTCTTTGGTTGATCGGCGTCACACTTGATGCCATCGCGTTACATTCAAAAGATGTTTCACTAAAACCTGTCTCGGCCGGCGATACTTTACTGTCGACGGTGAAAACATTATGTAAGCACATTTCGTTCCCTGGTTACTAATTTTAGATACGGTGGAGTCTGCTGAATCGCTTAGCCACAAAATTCCCATAAACTTCCCATATGGGAATTTTCCAAAACCCTCTACTAACGCGTATTCTACGGATACAGTATATTGATGGAATGAAGTGCGCTATCCCTTTCTTTGATTGGATCAATGATCTGGATCTACATATATGATCGCTAGCACGGAACTGGATGAGGTCTAGTCGTGCGCTATCTCACCTGATATATCTGCAGGTGAAGAGTCATCCATGAATAATATCGCAATGACCCGAGCTTGACAAGGTAGTTTGTGCGTTTTTCATCTAACAGAGCGACCAATTACTTCCGTCATTGTGGTGTATATGTATGCTGAGAAAGCTCCCAAGATCAGAAAAATACCCTACAATCGTTCCAACGAGAAGTGCTAATTTTTTTCAATCAGACGTGGGCGAAGTTTACACTGCAGACGAGAAGAAGAACTATTCCATTCGTTTACATTGTTTTTATCTCTGTTCACAACACTTACAATTTTGTTCACCACTGCTTTACACATGTGTCCCATACTATCCCTCCTCGTCGCTCAACGACCAAAAAGTTCACATATGACCATATCCAAAACCCACAACCAGAAGCCATAGACCTTGGAGGTCTGCCCACTCTGTACAATGTACCATTCCCCCATACTTACACAGACCATACCAGCACAGGCACACCATTTTCAATATTGATCTCTACGTTATAACCATAGTAATCCCTGACGAAAACGTCATCCCCACCGTGCGACACCAACACCTGCTCCACGGGCCCGGCGCCACCGCGAAGCACGACGCGCGCGTCGCATCGAGAGGACAGGTTTCTGATGTGAATTTCCGTCGCGGAAGTGGGCCAAGTGGCGAAAGAGACACGGGTATTGTTCGAAGAAAGTTGAACAGGACCGCCCATGACGCTATGCAAACCTTTTGAATAGATGCACCCGGGTCGGGATTTCAGCCTTGTAGAAAGAATGCGTGTTTCTACATTCGACATGGCGCTTAAATAGGCTCCACACATATACCTCTCCTTGCGACATGATTAGGTAGACTGCGCGCGTCGATTACCAGTCGGGACGGGGAAGGGTTTGTGAGAGTGGGGTTCTGAGTATGAAATCGCCGGCGAGTTTCAAGCCGGTTGAGATAGACTTCGGGCTGATGCTGTCAGAAATTGAAGCAGAACGAGATTAGCCGTTGTCGTACAGCTGGGAAAAGAAGAGGCGCAGAGGACGTGCGGTGGGAGTGTGTAGTGGAGAAAAACACAGTGCCAAGCTCCTGACAGGCGAACTGATGCCGTGTTTTTACTGTTAAAATAGCAGTCACGAGCTGGAAACAATGATCGTGCGTAAGATCTGACTGTGGATGGACGCAATAAAAAATGGCTTTCCCCACGTATCACGTCGTCCGTCCAGCCACTGGTGGGGTAGAAACGCAATGCGCAGGGAGCGCAGTACCATTTCAAGGCATCCGAGCTACATTCATGTATCTGCGGGAAATCGATTCGTCGAGACGATGTGATAACTAAATTTAATAATAACCATAACTAGCGCATTCAAACCAATCATGATGCAAGCTTTACAAATCCGCATGCTGGAGGTGAGCTGTGTATTCCATCCTTTGTGGCTGCCAATCGTGAACTGTTGGGTTGCTCGAACATAATGTCAAGGGTAATTCTTGTGGAGCGCACGTATTTATTGGCGTGTTGCGTGTGCTGCCATGAGATTGGTGTTGCTGTTCGGGTTGCGTCTATCTGCCATAATTCATAATGTTCGAGAGGGTGAAATTGACGGCGCTGCGGTGAGCGTAAGATGTTCTTGTTTCATTACAGTTAACTGAGTTCATTACAGAGCCGTAGCAGCCACGTCATGTTTTAATATTGTCACTTAGTCAAAGAGATACTCATCCGATATATTTAATCGTACCGCGAGAAGAAAATTTTCTCGTCAGCTGTATAATCATTACGTCCACCGTTAGTATTGTGGAAAGCTATCAATTCGTCGTTGCATTTCCCCGAGAGGTTATGGTTATTTACCACCTCGTCCTGAATTTTCACACCAGACTAGAATCACACACAACCAAATCATAACTGAACCATAAACTCTTTAATCCAACCACTGTGCTGATGAATAGAAACTGTAGCTGCCAGTACAAATAATTCAGCTCTCACAGATAAATGTCTCTCCCACAGATTCTCCAAACTAACACCCACTCACTACTAAACGACAACATCTATTATCAATTCAGCAACATGGGGGGTCCAGCTCAACTACCCGTCAAGAACAGCCAGGTTTCCTTTGCAACCTGGCCCACATCAGCGACAGAAATTTACATCAGAAATCTGTCCTCTCAATACGACGCCAAGGTGCTTCTTCTGTGCGGAGGTGGATCTTCCGAGAAAGTTTCAATACCGCGCGGTGGCGACGAAATCTTTGTCAGAAACTATGGAGGTTTCAATGTACATATCCGCAATGGAAATGGTGTGCCCGTACAAGTGTGGTCTATGTAACAAGCTCGACGTGGCTCATTTTTTGCGTAACTAACAGTACTTCGCCTTTTGCTGTATTCGAGATGGTTCAACGTTTACATGGTTCAATGGGATGTCTTTAGTTGGGTAACAAGGTAATTCGTCTTGAGGTAACACGATATCCCATAATTGGAATCAGAATATGTTGTTGTCCTACCAAATGTGTATCGTACCTGATGTCAGTTTGATGACGATTTGTGGGAATCGTACATGACGTGATGTAACTTTGAAAGAGATGTCTAATAAGCTGGTGATACGAGAGGACTAATTTTTTACTTATGCTTTTGTAAACCTTCCACTGAGAGAGGTGTCTAACAGTATGACGTCATGAAAACCCTCAACTCTTGCTTTTTGAAAAGCATGCACGAATGAGAAGCGAAAAAGGTGGGATTGAAGAAATTAAGGTGCACGCTCCCTGAAAGTCGACTCGGGTGAACTGGAACACAGGATTTTTATGACAGTAGATTCATTCGTAGTGATACATTGAGTTTCTTAATAAGAAGAGTGTAAAAAATCGGTAAAGAGCGGTGGGAGGCGTCAATTAATTGCTGCATTATGGACATGCGATTCTTTACGACATGCTATGATTAATGCACACGAGTATGGAAGAACCGATTTGGATTCGTAGATATGCGACTGGAGTGATAAACAAAATGAGGTGATCATTATCATTGTTTCCTTCCGCTGGCCAATCAGCTGCGAATCGTTAGGGTCTGTCATGGATATGAATGCGCCATCTGTCGTCCGCGTCGACAAAATATATGTGAGGTCGAGCTCGCGGAAAGCATTACTGGCTCTTACGAAAAGATAACGACGCTACGTTGGCAACGTATGTCTGACGTCATCGCAACGTGCCGTTGCATATTACTTGTCGAAATATTGCGGACTTAACTTAATGTAGTATTACTTTAACGTGATGTTACTGTAAGCTAGTAGTCTGTAATTCACAAGCCCCGCACGCCGGAGCTGGCTCCGGCGGCGTCGAGTCGTTCGATACGTTAACTACATAGGATACGCTCGAGCCCTGCCTCCCAGTCTTGGAAGGCAGAAGAGGGAATTGAGTAAAAACGCGGTCTAGCGACGAAAGCTAGCTCGCTGTTGCTCCCACCCACTTCGTCCCACTTTCCAGACTTCCTTACCTTCCTTACACTTCCCTTTGCATTCCATAACGTTCCACTGACGCGCGCACACCACTCGAACGTGGGAAGCAACAGCTGACCCTACAGGTCTGTTGACATACGTTGTTGTCAGTCCCTCTCATAGTGGCTTGGACCGCTATTGGCAACATCCTCTCGCTAACAAAAGGCCGTGCACACCGTCAATCCGGATTTGGTGTCACGACCGCGAGTGATCCGCGATGTCCAACACGCCTAACGCCGCGAAAGTAGCTCTCCGCGAGCAACTGATCAAGATGTGTAACGACTGCGAACCAATCACCCCTACAGGTGAAATGTTCCGTTCTGCAGCACATCAAATCCTGACGAGTAATGAAATTGGTTCAGAGCGTCCCCCAGAGATCTTAACTGCCCGTATTTTGTCACTCATACCCCACCTAAAAAGCTGTTTGACCAGGAACTATTCGACAATCCTACCTACCCTATGCTACTCCTGAAAGAAGCATCAGAACTCTATGGATGTCTAAAAATTCCTGAGAGTATCCTCGAACGCGTTGCCCCCGAGATGCTTGAGAATAAGTCATGCAGACTGTTTATCTGGCTTGCTTGTGTCCATAACCCCTCCGAAAGAATGGTCAATAGATACTTGAGACAATTCTGGAATACACAGAGCATAGTGAACGTCTCTCCTCCTTTGTCAGAAGCGCATCCTGTTACTGGAGATGTTGAAACTACGCCGCGAACTGCTCGCACTCCTGTTCGCCGATCCGAGCTCAACTCACCTCTCTATTTCGGATCTGATGACAATTCCTCAGATTACAGTGAAGTTCAAGAAACGCCTGTCGCTAAACCTGAACGCTCATATGTGACCAAACCTAGACGTAGATCCTTCCAAGTATTCGACGGTACTACCTCCGCACCTCGCTCAAGGCAGAAAAAGCCTGACGCTAAAAATGGACAGTACAATGACGGAAGCGATTCACACCGAAAGGCATCAGCGGTGTCATCACATTTTCGCGACATGAAATTTGACGGATCGAAGGAACAATCTATCAGACGAAGCATCATGGATTATAACATTTGTGCTAGTCAATACGAGTTGACATACGTCCAAAAGACACGCTTCTTTATCAATGTATTTGACGGAGCAGCACGCATTTTCTTTTGCGATAATACGCACGAGAATATGAGCTTCGATGAGCTTGCTAAAGTTATGAGCGAAGAGTACGACAATGATGCACGTCAATTGTCACTACTCACAGAGCTAAGCACTATCACGTACGAGAAGATGTCCAAGAAGATAGAGTCTTCCGACCCTGATGTTGTGTTATCTAAACTAGTTGACACAATCAACTCTCTCTCCCCACAATGTCCACCAGCATTCAGAAGAGACGAGAACAAATCTCACTTCTTGAGACAAGCTGTCATTCGACAACCCTGGGTTGGGAATGCTATATCCGAAATTACAACGGTCGGCTACAACTTCAACAAGTTCGTAACTTCACTTCGAGTCAAGATGCAATTGTACGAAGAGAAGAAATCGTTGGAACCCGAAACGGAGACCTTGTACCAAAGGTATGGCCGAAAACCATCAGAAGTATCGCGCCGCACAAACCCGTACGACACACAGCGTCCAATGCCAAGCCTCAAAGGGAGGAAGAACAAGAATCCCCTTGACAGTGATGGAAGACGTATGTTGTGTAAATTGTGCGATGGTGACGACCACTTCGCACGAGATTGTGATGAGAGAAACATGAGAAGAGCCGTTAGAACGCAACTTCTCAAAGGTGTCCCTGCCGTGACCCTCCTCTCAAGCCTCGTCTCGAATTATGAGAAGACCAGCCCTGCACAAGATCAGGCGGAATACTCAAGTTCGAGCCCGATAGACGAACCCGAACTAAGAATGTTTGACAACCTCGAAACCGATCCCGTTGACATGATGGACAACGCCGAGGCAGACAACATCTTAGCGGAAGCTATCGACAGTAGTCGTGCTGTCAACCACTTTTCATTGGCCACTGCACCCACCGTTGGTAACCCTAACAGCACTGTCATACCTGACATCAACTGGGTGGATCAACCTGGGGTGGTAAATTTTCATTAAGGCGTCGCGACTCCTCGTCTCACCGACGACGCCATAATTGGGACGACTTATCCCACCGGAAAACGATCCCGAGACGCAAAGAGTACAAATACTATGACCGTAATACGGTTGAGATACCTATATGCGTATCTGAGTTCTCACGTACATCGAAATTGTCGTACCGCCTGGCGGTCCTCGCTGATCGAGCCGTGTCGCTTCCCTATTGGGTACCCACTTACGGGATGTGCCAATCAGAAGGCACCAGCCAACTGGCGTGTTTCCTATACTTAGGACCAGCTATGGCTGACAAATAACCCCACCCGGGCCTATCGGCCCCGGCCAAGACCCCACAAGGGGGCAAATTTTAACTTAGGCTGATCAGCCATACATTACAATGTAAGCCTATTGGCAATGACCTCGCGGGTAGGCGAGCGCCAGTAATTGGGTTCTGATTGGTCACTAACTGGATATTTATTCCTAACCACTAACCCTAGCTTACAGTAGACTTAGTATAAAACGGCCACTGGAATAGCCAGTAGGCACGGTTTCTAGAGTAACGTAAACTCAAGTGGAATTACGACCCACAGGAACAGTGTTCGCATACCTATTGTTCAACCCCTCTCTGGGAAAACCTTAGGGTTAGCCAACAGCTCGACGGATTACGTCATCTTGCTCCATTAATACGCACCTCGCGTGAGCGCTATAATCGCACAACCCCCTCCGGGTAGCGATCCCTTCTCTCTCACGAGACTACCCGCTGGGTACCTATAAGGTTCATCTGCTCTACCACTTCCTCTACCGAGGCTCGGGACACCTGTCGGGTGGTTTGCCGCTCTAGCGGATTTTCTACCTGCTACAGAAATGTTCAAACCAGAACGCATTTTGTATCGATACTGGAGCGCCCTGCTCAGTAATTGGTCTCCCTGAGGCCAGGAAACTTGCCAACAGTGTGAGAAGAAGATTGAGAATGACCACTTCTCACCACCGTTTTCGTTTTGCAGATACGACTTTCCAGTCACTTGGACAATTATCAATTCCACTTGCTACTCCTCCCGGAATTTCCCCGATACATGTCAAGATGGATGTCATTAATGCTGATATCCCAGCTTTACTTGGTCTTGATGTACTTGACCGACATAACATGTACCTTGACACTGTCACAAACCAACTTGTGAAATGCACGACGATTGATAACCCCAAACACCAAATCCATCACGTCATAAGAGATTGGTCTGTACCTGTCACGCGCTACAATGGTCATGTCTATGCCAGCATGGGTACGCCAACATTGACTTTCTTTGGAAGAGTGCAACTTGAGAAATTACATCGCCAATTCTGTCATCCCTCTGCAGACAAGTTATACCGATTGCTTAAACGCGGTAAACCAGAAAAGACAACGACAGAAACGCTCAAGATTCTGGAAGACATATCTAAACGCTGCGATCCCTGTCAGAGAATCCAACCCGCGCCAACACGTTTCCGTGTTGCATTTGGAGCTGAACATGTGAAGTTTAATGAAGAACTCCTTATAGATATTATGTATCTAGACGGACGACCCGTACTGCATATCGTTGATGCAGGAACGCACTTCAGCGCTGCACGCTTTTTACCAGACGTAAGCGTCAATACAATTTGGTCCACATTGGTCGATTGTTGGTTTTGTATCTATACAGGTTTACCAAACAAAATCCTTGTCGACCAAGGAACCTCTTTCAGACAGCCATTCGTTCAACTTGCCCGTGCCTCAGAAGTACAAGTGAACAGAACAGGTGTGGAAGCACATTCTAGTCTTAGTATTTGTGAGAGATACCATCAACCACTGCGGAACACATTCCGCAAACTCAAGATTGCATGCCCCAACGTCCCGCCAGAGATGTTAATATCTCTATCCGTTCATGCGATGAACAATACGCTTGGGCCTGAAGGACTAGTACCAGTCGCACTTGTCTTTGGCGAATATCCCCCCATTCGAGTACTGAATGAGCTACCTTCTCCGCGACTATCACTTGTCAATAGAGCTAAAGTCGCTGAAGAGGCACGCAAAGAAATGGAACAGCAGATGGCACGCCTGCGTATTGCAAGAGCCCTTCGCCATCAGTCGCCCGCCTCCGCTCACGTAACATTTGAACCCGGTCAGAAAGTGTTAGTGTGGAGAGAAAAGTTGATTGCGAATCGAATAGGAGAATGGAAAGGACCCTATACTGTCACTACTGTTGACAGAGAGAAGAAACTCATATACGTCAGAGACTGTGACATAGGACCTGCCCGTCCATTCGGCATTGCACAGGTTAAACTATACCTGACACCCACGGAAGCCGCTGACACATTCCTTACTCAAATCCATTCGGCATTCAAGTCATTCAAGTCATGCGACGAACTAAGCGATACGTTCATGACAGAAATTATCTCACCTACGGATGATCGATGTCACACACCGGAAATGAACGAAGCTAAACGCAGAGAAATACGAGACCTAATCGCCCGAGGCACTTTCAATGTAATAATGCGCAGCGAAATACCACCTGACGCAAATGTACTACCCGGTCGTTTTGTTCTCTGTATCAAGTCAACAGCTGACGGAAAAGTCAAACATAAAGCCCGCTATGTCATTGGTGGACACCGTGACAAGCTGAAAGACATAATGGTTCACACGACACAAACTGTGCAACCGTCTTCAATTCGCATGCTTCTTTCAGTTGCCGCGATTTGCCACTTTGATGTATGGACATCTGATGTCCGACAAGCTTATTTACAGTCAGCTGAACCCTTGTCACGAGACATTTTTATCAAGAATCCCGTGCCAGAGTTTGAACTTACACGTTCGCAAGGCCTGAAGCTACTACGCCCTCTGTATGGTTTATGTGAATCAGGTGATATGTGGCATAGCACCCTAGATGCGCACCACCGTGACAGACTCAACATGTGTCCCACACGTTCTGATCCAGTGCTATTCTACAGATACAAGGATGGAAAGCTTATCGGAATGTCAGGCATATATGTGGACGACATGCTACGAGCTGGAAATGATATATTCAAGAATTCTTGTTTTGCTACTTCAGAATCATTTGAGATGTCTGATGACGAAGTTCCACCTTGTCGCTTCACTGGTTTCAAACTATCTACTACCGCAGATGGTCATATTGAAATCAATCAAAGCGAATATTGTAGTATGCTGAAGCCGATGCCAGCCGACTCCTCTTATAACACACTGTGTTCAGTGCGTATGAAATTGGCCTGGCTAGCTCACAGTAGACCCGATGCCCTCTACGAGATTTCGCAATTGACACAAATTACGTGTCAGAGATTCGAAGAATCTAAGCGAGAAGTCATCCGAAGAGCCAACAAGCTAATCAAGTTCGTCAAAGAGAACGATGTTTGTATCCGTTTTCCGATACTTAAGAAAGACACACTCAAGATCATTGGTTTTTCCGACGCATCCTTTGCTAGCAACTATGATTGCACATCACATCTGGGATATATTATCTTTATTGCAGATGATACAAATCAAGTGATACCACTACAGTTCAAATCGTACAAAGCCCGAAGAGCAACACGCTCGGTAATGGCCGCAGAACTTATTGCATTCAGTGATTTGTTTGATGCATCATACACCCTTGCCAATGAGTTAAGGACTCTACTTCCACAGCGCAATATCCCACTGAAACTATTCACGGACTCAAAGTCATTGTTTGACGTCATCTCTAAAGGCACTCGCACATCAGAGAAGCGTCTAATGATTGATGTTGCTTGCGCCCGAGAAGTTTTTAAGAAGGGAGAAATTTCTGATATTGGCTTTGTCCGTAGCGGACATAACATCGCTGACGGTCTTACAAAGGCGATGAACCAGTCATCTATGCTACAATGTTTACGGCGAGCCAAACTGGAAGTTAATCCGGAGCAATGGATTGTACGCTCTCCTCTCCCTGAAGACAACTGAATACGGAACCTATGTAATTGAATCGACGGACTCCATTGCGAATGGAGGGAGTGTCGAAATATTGCGGACTTAACTTAATGTAGTATTACTTTAACGTGATGTTACTGTAAGCTAGTAGTCTGTAATTCACAAGCCCCGCACGCCGGAGCTGGCTCCGGCGGCGTCGAGTCGTTCGATACGTTAACTACATAGGATACGCTCGAGCCCTGCCTCCCAGTCTTGGAAGGCAGAAGAGGGAATTGAGTAAAAACGCGGTCTAGCGACGAAAGCTAGCTCGCTGTTGCTCCCACCCACTTCGTCCCACTTTCCAGACTTCCTTACCTTCCTTACACTTCCCTTTGCATTCCATAACGTTCCACTGACGCGCGCACACCACTCGAACGTGGGAAGCAACAGCTGACCCTACAGGTCTGTTGACATACGTTGTTGTCAGTCCCTCTCATAGTGGCTTGGACCGCTATTTGCAACATCCTCTCGCTAACAAAAGGCCGTGCACACCGTCATTACTGGACGGAATCAATCGCCGTCAGCTCA
This sequence comes from Asparagopsis taxiformis, assembly GCA_030407315.1. Classification (NCBI taxonomy): domain Eukaryota; phylum Rhodophyta; class Florideophyceae; order Bonnemaisoniales; family Bonnemaisoniaceae; genus Asparagopsis; species Asparagopsis taxiformis. Next base: position 66,018 of record JALQPE010002347.1, on the reverse strand, counting down.
CCATTGCTGACTCCGTTACTCGGATAAAATTTGTGTATGTATACACTGTGAATATAGTGTAGTGTATAGTGGGATCTCACAATCAAAACAAAAAATTGTTTAGGTTTACTCGCTTCAACTTTAGGACAGCTGTCAACTACGGCACCATGCTCGTATCCGCTCGGCACCCATTGCTTAGACCTAAGCGAGCACTGTCCAACTCTTCTTCTCTACATCGCGCTTGCGACCGGCGCTACGTCACAAAACCGGAGCTAAGGATCTCCATCAGGAAGCGATGTCGTGGCATGTGATTCTCCATGGTGATCATCCAGACCGTGAGTGCGGCAGTCCTTAAACCGGTATGTAGATATGAAGCCCTCTACAAACCACAATCGATTCGTTCAACACTCAACCTATTGATGTTGTTGTTCACAATACGCAATCCATAAGCGCATTCCTAGATCGGCATGCGATACCTACAACCTGCGTTGCGTCTACAGCTTACCTCGGAAATTACTTGTAGTCAATCCAGAGGTAACTTGTCATCACCGATCACACTGGCACGACCGAGTTGGTCTGCCAGAGAACATCGTTCTAGCGCCATGGAAAGCAGACTCGGGCGGAATTAGATGGCATTATGCGCTATGTCAATTGGTACCCTTTCGAAATCCGTATGAAGATATGATAGAATCTCACGGGAAACGCGCAGATTCTTGCCGTAAGTTGCATGCTACTCGCACGTCGATTGCGGTATTTTAAATTCTGCAAGGTATCCGCGCAGGAAGGTGTAGTTTCCCGGTAGAATATCGACGTCGCCATGGTCCTCTGTTGAGCAGAAGCAGTTTTGATGGTTGTCACGACTGGTTGATATTAGATCGTGATGAGAACATATGGACAGTCATGGTCTGAAGTTCACCATCGGCAAGATGTGCATCTTCACGCTGTCGCTGCACTTATGGGATAACATGTCGTGATTTCATTTCCAAGCAAAGCAGAAAGGTTGGCGGTTCCTCGCAAGCGTTGGAGCAGACGTGCGAATTATACAGAAAACCGGTGCTGTTGCTTCAGTAAAGGCCGTAACTCAGGTAGGTATACCTGGTAGGCAGAAGACAGATTCCGTTGTGGTGGTGATCTGAGATACTCAAAGAGTTTATCTCTCATCGGTGTATTGGAGGTGATTTTTTTTCAAATTCCGATAAGGGCACTGTGTTGAGCCCGAACACTGTTGTGCAGAAGTGTAGCATATCCAGTGTATAATCTCTACAGTTCCTCCCCTCATAATACTGAATTGACTCGCAAGCTCGCCGTACATATTCAAAGGAGTGGTACTGCACAGTGCCAACATCGAGCGAATCAGCTGAAATTCCATCCACCCCTCTGATTCGCGAACAATATTTTTCACGTATCGATACTACACTGCTCTCATCTAGGACTGTATTTGTTTTGAGACAAGATTCAAAAAACGAGTTTCCAGCAACCAATTAGTTGCCAAACTCAAATTTAACCAACGCATCGTAACGACATTCAATGCCTCCATGTTGGAATAGAAGTTGTCCAGAATCCCTTTTTCATCTCATACCTCATTACATATCACTCTCCAGACCAGTCTGGAGGCTCTAGCCATATGTTTTCGTGGGACATCTCTCCTTTCGAGATGTTAATATTCTCCCGTAACTAATCCGTATTTCCCAAATAAGCTAACCGTTTTGAAGAAACCGTCTTAATTTCGCACAGCCATGCAGTCCCTGAGGTCTACCACAATATATTCAGACTGTACCAATAGTTTTTCAGCATACTGTTCCATAAACGCTCTCTGCTCTGGAGAATACCTGCGGGCTTTGACACGCACAGGACTGCATCCAGGCTTTAGGCGCACCTTCATTGGAGTGACAGCGGCTGGTAAGGTTTTGCCCAGCCGCACTCGAAAACCGATTTATATTTGTCGAGAAGTTTCTTCAATATCGCACAACTGCTTTCCGACATTCCATTTTCACGCGCGTTTTGCAGCCTTTCTCCCGGAGCTTTAGACAATTCTCCGGGTAAGTCTTCGCCTAAGTCGATGTATACATCAGAATCCTCCAGGTTGTCCTCTTGAGATCCACCAGCTGCATGATATGTACTGCCGAACTCGTATTCATGCTTCTGTAACAGACTACACATGGACCCTTGGCGATTTTCGTCACCGCCATGCGAGCCTATCAGGCCTGGTACATCCACCACTCCATTGAATTTGTCACTTGCCGCAGCTAATAGTACTCTGTTGTCTAGACCGAGGCTTTTCAATACATGTCGACTTATGATGACATTGCTCATTGGTTGGTCGCTTACCAACCAGGACACATCACGTAGTAGAAGATTGGTACCGTGTCGGATGCGTAGCAGTACATCTGCGGATATTTTACGGCGGCAGCTAAGAGCTGGTGCGGCTTTGTCGACGGTTTCGTACAATTTTGCTTGTTTTAAGCTCTCAATCTTGAGTTTTGGATCTGCCTTGAGCATATTTTGCAGTACTTCTGATGATATGACACATGCGTCTGAACCTTGGTCAGCCAGAACCGTGGTTTCCACGGCGCCATTATAGAACGATGCAGAAAATAGAGAGGAGTTGTCGAGGGATAGCTGCCGAGCAGAAGACAACTGTCCCACATGCCCCCCAGATTTTCTCATCTTCTTTGAAGCACGGTACTCGGCTATTAGCTTCTTCTTTTCAGGCTCTGTAGTGTTTTTGCAGTCCAACAAGAAGTGCTTTTCTGAACAGCTTGGGTTAAGGCAGCTCGGTTTATCGCGCTTTTTGTTTGGTGCAGGAGGAGGAGGTCTGTCCAGATACGGCTTCGCTGTTGGAGTGCTAGACCTATGTCTCGAGCTATTTCGCTTTCCCCTTCCGTGATATCGGCTTTTGGATGCAGTTGGAATCGGGTCACCGTCAGAATCCCCGTTGGCCTGCATTGACGCATTTGCAGCGTCATGACGATCTAGAGCAGCCGCTTCTTTGGCTGTCTCCCTGAGGAATGACTGGTAGTCATTTCGGAATACTTCTTTGCGGAGTTTGAATGTCAGAGACATTCTCTTACGGAGGCCTGGATGCGTAATCCTTTTCAAGATATGGCCAACAGCTAGTTCGGGCTGAGTATTAATAAAGTTTGCGTACCCGAGGGCTTGTAAACGCTGAGAGTAACGCAGTCCTAATTGCCATACTTGAAGCTCTAATGATCTTTCCGAGCGATCCATATACAGTCCTGACAATCCATGCTCAATTTGAGCTAAGTCGTAGTCTTCAGGCTTAATTTCCGCTCTCTGCGCCACACATTCTTTCAGTTGCTCCTCTGTAATGTCGTCCGAGCATGCAGCACTGACCCATTGCGCAGTGACAAAAAGGTCTAGGATAGACTTATCGATAGAATTCCTGTACGACGTAGCCGGTATTGTGATTCCCTGTTCCTTCGATTTTTCTTAAACTCGACGTTCATAGATTGTGCGTTTCTGTTCGAACAAAACGAAATCTTCCGTTGAGATTCCAGTAAGACGAGGTGCTTCGAGGGTTTCCACAATCGTTTGCGGAATTCGCGAGGTGTCATGCGACTCCGTTGCGTCTTTTCCACGTTTTGGCATCGTCAGATGTCGCCTTCAGAGCAGCCAAGACCAGCACAAGCTTTTCCGAAAAGTAATTACTGTGACAACTCGTGATGGCCGAGCCGGATCTGTGGCAGTATCTGGTGAAGTGTGCCGAGGAAAGGGAGATGGAAAGTACACGAGATTGGTAATGGCGATGTCGCTCTGCCCTTTTTTCCCTAGTGGACAAGGAGAGGATGCCTTTATAGAGTCGAGACCACAAGGCAACTTTGCAGCTATGCTACCGTTGCTGTTAGACTGTCTTATGGGTAGTGCAACCCAGAAGATAATATTTGTCTATGGTGTGTATCCTTCATTCAGCATGGGCCCATTATTACTTGTCCTTCATCAATGCAGGCTAGTAAGGTATGGGTAGCTACAGTGCCGGTATCAGTATCGCCTGGGTAGCGCAACGTCAGCCAATAGAAGACGGACCAATATCCTAGTCTGGATTAGCCAGCTCTAGTAAGGCGTTACAGAAGGAGACGGAGTTGTTCTTGTTGTGAAGTTGAGCTGGACCACCCATGATAATTGAGATGAAACTGTTGATTTGAGAGAACTGAAACTGTTGAGAATATGTTCTTCTGATTCTTTCGATGTTGGTTTTGTGATTGATTTTCTGCGAAGAGTTGTCTAAGAAGTCTTTAAGTAGGAGAAGAGATGTCTTCAGGTCGTAGGTAGATGATGAAGGGATGCATCACAGGGCAGATGAGGAAAGTGGATACCGTCCGACAGGATGATGGTGGACGTATGGGTGATACTCTGCTCTGGATGAATGTGAGAGATGTAAGGAAAGGAGGAGGGGCAATAGGCATTACTGCAATCTAGATCTTGTGGCGATTCGAACAAATGTTATCGAGTCGATGAATCACGGGCAAATAGCGCTATGCTTGGATGGAAAGAGGAGGCAACTGTGGTTTGTAAATACATATTGCCGATGGACACTCTGCTGAGCGGAGAGATTTGTCTCCAATCTTTATCAGAGATGCGGTCTATTGCGCGGATCTAATCAGCCTCAGGGAACGAGAAACTGAAATAAAAATTGATCCGACCAGCGATGAAGGTAACGTACGTGTGGAAGGAGGGGGCACGTACTCACCACGCGACGTGGACCAAACAGATGATGAAATTATAAACATTTTTCAACGTTTCAAACGTCTGGAAATATTCGTTTCCACTGGCGGCGCTGCGACATTGGCGAGCTGTAATGAAGCGCACCATGTGGGCCGTGCGTGAACTACATTACAGTAACATGTCGTTTCTTATCGTTTACAGTGAGTATGCCACGTTATCCCTGTGGAATGCTGTGCCTGCAGGACTGCATCGCAGTCCAGACATCTTAGATCGATTACGCGCAAGTGAACAAACTCGTGTCTGCTTTTCATATCTGGTAGTCAGAACCGCGGAAACAACGTAGTCAGCATGTGTCCAATCCCTACATTGCCGAGAGCAATTACAACCCAGCGTCCAATCTTCTTTCCATCTTATTACAACCACTCTTACTTTATATTGTCATTGACTTTTGCGATCTTTGTGGCATCTCCGGTAATTTTTCTGCTGAATCGCGCGACTCGGTGTATACCGTCCGCGTTTCCTTCTCCTTACTGGTCTTACTAACGGCCTGGGTCACAGGTTTGTTTCGCAGCATTCGATCAGACAACACTTGCATAATCTTCTCTTCAAGCGAATCGCTGTATGTGAAGGACGTCATTGTCCATCAATCAAACAACCAATCTCTGCTCTTCTCAGTAAATTTCTTTTCCCTACATAAAGACCACATCGCAGCCACAATGTAGCATCAAACAGGCACACAGCAACGAGCTCATCTCACACTACCACCGCCACCACAAGCATCCAAGTTTCAGTTCTCTCAAATCAACAGTTTCATCTCAATTATCATGGGTGGTCCAGCTCAACTTCACAACAAGAACAACTCCGTCTCCTTCGCTACATGGCCCACAAACACAACTGAAATTCACATCAGGAATCTCTCCACCAAGTACGACGCCCGGGTGTTGCTCGAGTCGTCAGGAGGACCAACAGAGAAGGTTACGGTTCCTCGAGGAGGGGACGAAGTATTTTTGAGGAATTATGGTGGGTTCAATGTGAATATCAGCAACGGGAATGGCGTGCCGATTCAAGTGTGGTCTGTATAACTGGTTTCGATCACGGATAAAGTTCAGTTCCGTATGACAGCAAATAGCACACGCATGTACTGATACTGCGCTCAAATTTTTCCTGGTTTGCAAGTTTGAAGATGGAAAACATCGTGTGAACCAGAGTTTTAGTTTCAATAAACAAGGTTTGATTCTTACCTCATGTTACGACTGCCGCAGCTCACTCTGGATAGTTGAAAATGCGCATACGCACGTCTGAGAATGATTGGACGCAGCAAAGAGATATTGGATCGATGCTAGATATAGCGGCTGGAAGGTATAGATGGAATTTCGGCAGTACATGTGATTAATCGGAATATTATTTTGTGGAAGAAACTGTTGGAACGTAGACATTCGATACTCTCGACGTTTTTTTTTTTTCTTGGCCGTCCGTTCGTTTACACACACTATAGCTGGAGGTTTCTCCCAGCGAAATTTCTAGTGTGGTGTCGGTTGTTGCCAAAAATGCTGTGTGTAAACACTTCGTGCTGAGCGTTAGCATCCTGACAATACGTCATGGGAAGTTTCCATGCTGTCAGGAAATATGGGAAAGGGAAAAGTAGTATCTGAATACACCGTCCGCCGTGCGAATATCTTTGACCCTTGATTCTCCTCGCTGGGCTTTTCAGGTGCGCTCCGATTGGATATTTTTTCACAGAAGCGCCGAATCTCTCCCGAGCGGCTGTGCAGGTATGGAATTCGATATCGATTAGCATGCACGGCACAGGAATCACACGTGCACAAGAAGCGAATCCCGATTGGATGGAAACATTTGCTGTCTTCCGGACAATTTGGAATACTTGTGTTGTCGTGAAGTAATTTCAACACGAAGAGCAGACGTGTTTCAAAGGCATGCATCTGACAGATGCGGTGTACATGCATGCGAGAAGAAAACAATGCAAGTCTGCGTGTCAGATTGCGATACGTGTTTTGTAAACCACCCGACAAGAGCTACCGTCAGTGGATACGGTGAGCATGCAAAGCTCACCACGACCAAGACGATTCGTACACTACACAACAATACATTTCGGAGCGTGGAGTGTACGATGAAACTTCACACCGACAAGCATGACACTAATTCCTGTCATACACCAATCCACATACATACATCCCGCACCGCCACCAGGCCCGCACCATCCAGCGCATACATTCCGTGACCCGTAATCGCCACATCGAACGCGTCCGCGCATGTCATCACACATTGCATCCACCTGCGACATATTCGCCGTCGCGTGACCTGGCATCTCCATCTACGCACAAGAATCGCGCTGCGGTTTCATGGTCTCACGAGAAGCGCCCACACGAATTGTCACAACACTGGCCACTCGCGCGAATCCGTCGCGATGTTTCAGCGGCGATTTTTTGCGCCATGTCGACAATCGCGTTCCATTTCGCGCGTGCGCTAGATCCTACTGAGGCGTTTTATCGTTTCCGCAACCGCGCACCTGGCGTCGCCATCCATCCTTGGTCCCTGGAATAGAAGTTTCCCTGCGAGTTGTCAATCGATCGATTGTGAACAAAGCCGCTGTGGTGATCGTCTAATGTACGATGCTTGATGCTGCTCCCTGCGAATACATGATCTTCTTCACTGACGAGATTTCGGTGCATGTACAGAGAGATGAGATCATACGACGCAAATCAACGCGACACAATTCAACTCCACCCGGAAGCGATCCATGACCGGTGAAACAAATATGACCAAATCCCTCGGGAGCGACGCAGCGAATACGACTAGATCGCTTCCTAGTGTAGCCACACGCCACCGAGGCGGCAATAAACACACCCGATGCCGAGAACACCAGCTCCATCACGCTAGAGATGTCCACGACTCAAAACCAAAAATTGACCGAAATCGACGGTGAGGTCGCTTTGACCCAATGCCAGCACTGCGCCGGAATATAAAGAGCATCGCCCGGCTCAAGGTCGACGACCATTCCCTCGACCCGCGCGAAGAGCGGAAACTGCTCATGATCGGCACGAAGCAGATCGACACGCGACAGATTCCGACGCATGGGATCCACATACAACCAATCGGACATATCCTGTTCGATCAACACGACTGTTTTGCATCCAACAATCTGCACCAGAATATTATCCGCCGAGTCGTAATGAAGCTTCGTCCCGCTCCCAGCGCACCCCATCCAGATATTCGACGCGAGACGCGCGCCCTTCGCGACGCGCGTCACATGCGGGAACGGCACATCTCGTTTCAACTCACTAATATACTCCATCAACGGGTGCTGTGCCAAATACACGCATCGTCCACCCCGAGACGTCACATCTGTTCGCATCAACTCCATCACATCTTCCATCCGCCAAAACTGCTCGACCATCTGCGCGTCGTCCGCCCGCACATATTCCACAGGGACCGTTCGCGGCGCAAAAGCGTCCCAGAAAGTCGTCTTATCCCACTTGCGCACCGCCGGCCATTGCGCCGCGTACGCTTCCAGAAGCACCGGCTTGTCCGCGCGAAAAAACTCCCGAAACGACTGCAGATTAACCGCGCCTTTCTCCAGCCGAGGACACGCGCGTCTCAGACGCTGCGGCACCTCCAGCGAAATCTCGCGCTCCGCGCATAGCGTCGCTTCTGGCGTCGCGCGTCGCTGCACGCGCGCGTTGAGACTTGCAATCACCGCCGGTAGACAGCGCGCAAGCGGCAGGCCGAGAAGTATCAGCGCGATATCCGCGACATGTAGCGCGTCTGTCCATTGTTCGTTTGCAACGTGCGCGATCACACGCGCGATCGACGCTAATGCCAGCGCTGTCGACGCGATCGGTAGGTCGCTTTCCGCGGCGCGGAATACCTCTTCCGCATTTTTGGGCAGGTTGGAGACTTGTGTCGAGAGCGTTTCCCGATTGTTTTCAAGTAATGTCGACACTATGCTCTGTTTATGCCCGTCGATGAATTCGTGCAGCGGTTGTAGATCGGGATGGGATGTTTGCAACGCCATGAGATTCGTCGATTCGATGATGGACAATTCCCCCCAGACGACGACAATCTTGTAGACAAATTCTGAGAAACCCCACGTGTCCACTCTACCACATGTACACGTGTTTTATTATCAGATCAACTATCCTTCAATTTCATACACCGACTTTCGTGCCGACCATACGACGACATCCCAGCCGGGCAACTCTGACACTCGCTCGCACCGGCAGCGGCCACCATACCCGCTTGACACAACGAACATTCCGCCCAGCCAAAGCCGGCAGCGAAAGAACCTGGCGCACATTTTCTGCAGAGCTCATCATCGACGCCGCTGAAAGTACCAGGCGGGCATTTGCGACAAAGGCCGCCGACCAACCCGCGACCGACGCCGCACATGCAGACATGACCGCGATCGTCGTCGCGCACCATACCGCTGGGACATTTGCGACACGTGATTCCATCGCTGACCATTCCGTTTTCGCACGGCACGCACGGCGATAATGGCGTCGGCGAACGCGTCTGGTCGCGCGGTCGCATCCCCGACTCGCATCGACGACACTGCTCGTCCGCGTACGTTTGACAGATACGCGCCACACATTCCACATACGTGCGGCTGCGAAACGGCACGTGCCGTCGAAACCCGTCCGGACATCCGCTGCGTCCGTCGCGACACACGTCGCTCTCCGCCCATTCGATCTCCACGTGCGGCACGGGCGGCCCGATGTCCGTCGTGTACCCCTCGGGACACGACTGGCAATACGCGCGGTCTTTGGACGGATACTTGCCGCGCGGACAGGTCCAGCATTCCGGGAGGCCTCTACGCGGCGCGTAGCTGCCGGATGGACAGAGCGCACATTTGGAGAAGAATGAGCCGTCGTTGTAGTACCCCACCTGACAGGGCTGACACTTGCCATTGACAAGCTCGTGTCCGTGTTTGCATTGGCATGTATCGTCGGAAACGGCCATTCCCCGCGGGCATTTCTGACACCGCGTCGATGTAGACCGTAAACTAATCTCTCCCGACGGACACAATTCACACACACCCTCATCCACATTCACATGTTGATCCATCGCACACGCAACACAACTTCCAAACCGCGTCTCAAAAGCGTCCTGCGGACATGGCGCATTCCTCATCCGACACACAGTCGACCCCTTTCCAAGCGCCACAAACCCCTCCGGACATTTCACGCACCTCTCCACCTCTGCGTCGCGATAAAACCCCGCGGCGCACGGCGAGCATCCCCCACGATCGGCGGAGCTCTCCATCCCCAACGGACACACTCGACACGCATCCGTCGATTCCGCGCGCTTGAACATCCCATCAACACACGGCACACACAAGCCATCCACGGCCTGTTCCCCGACACCACAGACCACCCGTCGACATTCCGCAACACTCTTCGCCGCAGCCGCCGAGCTCGTCCCCGACGGACAGCGCGTGCAGAACGCGTTCGCCACATCGCTACTATACGTCCCCGGATCGCACGTGACACAACCGGGCAAGAAACGGCCCGCACGCATCCCCGGCCCGCACGTCACGCATTTGGCGAGCGAATCCGCGCCAGATACGCTCGTCGTTCCCGATGGACACGCCCGACAGGCCGAACCGCCCGCGCTGTACGTCCCCATCCCGCAATGAAAGCACACATCGCCGCCCTCCGCGCCCGCCGATAGCGTGCTCTTCCCCGGCGCGCATCGCGTGCAACTCGCAGCATCCGTCGCCGATTGCCACGTCCCCACCGGACACGGCGCGCACTTCCCATCGGACCGGTGGCTCCCCGGCGGACAGGCCGCGCGCGCCACCGCGAGGAATAGGAGGAGGTGCGGGATGGACATGGTGACTGCGGGCGTCGGGTGGTCGTCGTCGGCGTGGGGGTGATGGTGGTGGTTTATGCGCGCGGATCGGATCTGGTGGAGGCATTGCGTCTTGTTGGAATGATTCGGTGGCTTGGCGCGGTGGTTTGGTTTGCGCTTGTATGGCGGGATGGAGCGCTGTTGGTCGGACGGGTTTGTCGTTTGCGGTAAGCACCTCGTCACAGCGTCGTGTCGCGGTTTATGACGTGTTGTGATAGTAAGGTGCCGTTGGATGGATTGTATGTCGCCGTTGATCGGCGATACCGATGCGTGGCTACTGTATCCATGCGCTGATTTTAATGCTTTTTATAGAGTTGTTGGCGTGTTCATACGTCGATTCAGTCGTCGTACAGCAAGGCGTCCACTCCGTGATTAGACGATTTCTGGTGTTGCTGTGAAGTCTTGAGAGTCCGATACCCTCTCTGTTTATTGATCCGGCGTCGGAGCTATAAGTATCGATGGATTAGTTAATTTGTAATTGAGATTTCTATGTGTTAATTGTTAATGGGTGCATTGCGGTGAGGAGACGAGATTTGTCTTCACAGGCCCCCGGCTCACTGCAATGCGAGGTGGAAAGTTGAGGGAGGATGTTAATGGAATTGCGTATGGATGTTAGTTTCCGGCGATGGACTGGTTTGGTGAAGATGTCGGCTGGGGTGAGGTGTCCAGGGATGTGTTGTACAGTTAGTTCGTTGCGTTCGATGAGGTCGATAATGTGGTGATGTCGGATATCAATGTAGCGTTTGCGTTTTGTTGGTGTTTTGTTGAGCGCAATTTTGACGGCTGCCATGTTGTCAATGTGTAGTATGGTCGATGTGGTGATAGGTTGGAATGTGGATAGTAGCCGGCGGAGCCACATTGTTTGTTCTGAGGCGTGGGAGGCAGCTATATATTCTGCTGCGCAAGTGGATAGCGCGACGGTGGACTGTTTCTTGGATGACCAGAATATGGGTGTGTTGTTGAAGGTATGGACAGTTCCTGTGGTGGATTTTCGATCGCTGCCATTGGCGTGGTCTGCATCAACGAATGAGTGGAGGTGGTGCTTTGATGGGTCAGAGACGGGGAGGAAAGTGAGGCCGTGGGTTGGCGTTTCGCGGAGGTAGCGTAGGACTCGCTTGAGGTGGCTTTGGTCAGTAGAAGAGGGTGCAGCCATGTTTGCAGCCAGTCTGTTGACTGAGAGGTGGATGTCTGGCCTTGTGCTGTCGGCGATGTATCGTAGTTCGCCAAGAATAGATCGGAACTTGGTGGATTCAGTTGATGTGAGCGGTTGAGGGATGTGAGAGTCATCTAGCGGTTCTGGGTAAGGTGTTTGGGTGGGGTTACATTCGTGCATGCCAGCTCGTTCAAGGGCGTGTTTCGTGAGTTGTGGCTGTCCAATGTGGATGGCACTGTCCTGTTGCCGATATGAGATGTGCCAGCCGAGGTGTTGAGTTGGTTTTCCGATACGTTTGATGTCGTATTTGCGGCGAAGTTCCGAGTGGAGTTTGTCTATGAGTTGTTGGTGGGTGGATATGATTAGGAAGTCATCCATGCTTATTGCGAAGTGGATGTATTTGGTTGGTGAGTGGATGTGGGAGAAAAGGGTAGGGTCAGTGTGTGATGGAGTGTATCCACAGGATTGAGGAAGCGGAAGAGAGCAGTGGAGTAGATGTGGGCTGCCGGTGGGGTGCCGTAGAGGTTGCGGATGAGGATCCCTGTTTTGTCTTTGTGTTTCAGTTCGCCGTTGAAGCGCGGAGGTTGTTTTACGTACACGGTGTGTGACGGATCGTATAATTCGTGTATGTAAGCGGATTTGATGTCGAAGGCTTCAATGTGGAGGTTGTATGCGGCAGTAAGAGCGAAAAGGAGTCTGATTGTCGTGCGTTCCGCCATGTGCGTGGAAGTATGGAGGGGGTTGTAGTGTATTCCGGGGATCATGCGGTCTCCGCGGACAGTTATTCGGGCTTTGCGGCGTTCGATGCTGCCGTCAGCGTGGCGTTTGTAGCGGTACGCCATCTTGAGAGGGATTATGCGTGTTCGTTTAGGACCTGATGATGAGGGTACCCAAGATATTGTTTTGGTGGCATCTATGGTTTCAAGTTCGTTGTCGGGGCCGCTGACCATTCGTCGGCGTCGGGGTACATGCGGGCATGGCTGGTAGAGGATGGTGCTGGGGTGTTTGGAGTGATTTGTCTGGGTATGTCGGGAGAAGTGACATGGAATGCGGCGTTTGTGGTTTGGAGTGGGTCGGTTGTGTGGAAATAGGGCTTGAAATCGGTGGCACGTACGATGTGGAGTCGTCGGGGTGGGAAGCTTTCTACGCAGATGTGGCTCATGGATGTTCCGAAGAGGTATCGTGCGGGGAGTGCTCTGGAGCTGAGTTTTGAGCTCCGTTTGTGTAAGGGGATAGTGCCGATCTGTCCAAATATGAAGAGGCGCGTGGGTTGTGGGCGGGTGCCGTGCCATTGTTCGTAGGGTGTGGTGCCTGTGCCCTTGTGGGAGAGCATATTTTGTTTGAATACGGCGTCTTTGTGTGCATATTCCCAGTACGGGTTGGGGAGCCCGGAGTGGAGTAGGTTCGCTCGAGCGGCTTCCATGGTGGTGCGGTTTACTCGTTCGGCGATTGAGTTTTCTTGCGGTTGGTATGGGACTGTGGTTGAGAATATGGTGCCTAACTGGTGAAAGTAGTCTTGGATGGATGTTTGAGTGAATTCTTTGGCGTTGTCGGAGCGAAAGTGGCGCGGTGGGCGATCGTGATGTGTGCAGACTTGATTGATGGTTTTGGGGATGATGTGGATACGGCGGCTCGTGACGGAAGGTAGTCGACTATGAGGAATCTTGTGGCGGCGTCAATGAAGGTAACGAAGTAGGAGTTGCCATCTATGGATTTGGGTGAGATCGGACCGCAAATGTCAGAGCTAATGAATTCTCCAGGGGAGTAGCTGTGGGAGGTTCGATGGTGCGGGCGTATGGATTGCTTCGCCGGCGCGCATGCGGAGCATGTAGTTGGTGTCTCCGTTATGTCGCTCGGGAGTATGGGGAGGCTATTGGATTTGGACATTGCTGATATGCGCTTGGTTGGTGCGTGATTAAGTTTGAGGTGGGGGTGAAGCGGGCACTCTTCGCGTGGTTGCCATGTTTGGTGAGGTTTCTGGGGCGATTAGGGGGCTTCGTGATTCATTCTTTGGGTGGTGGGGGTGGCGGCATTGTGAGTCGGAGTGTAGCGGTTTGAACCCTAGTGAGGTGTGATAAGAGCACGGATGGCGGGGTGCTGGTCCGGCTCTGCGTCTATCGCGTGGTGTGGGCAGAGAGTCGTAGAAGGGGTGGGAGTATTTGCGCGGGGTGGTTATGGAGTGGGGTGCTTCTTCAAGCTGAATGAAGTCTTGAAGGTTGTGCATGCGTAGGGAGAATTCTTTGATGGATCTTGGGGTGTTTCCGGCTAGGAGCTTTCCCATTTCTATGCCTTTGCGGGAATGTTTCAGCCCTGTGAGCATGAGGTCGACGGTGGTTGCTTCGTCGTTTATGAGTGGGTAGTTCGCTGATATCATGCGGTCGCGGAGGGATGCATGAGTGGATATGTAGTCGTTGATGTTGGTGTGGTCGAGGAAGCGGATAGACTCAGCTTCTCTGCGGAGGGATTGGTGATCGGCGGGTGTGTTGGTGGCGATTTCTTCTTCGATGCGCTGGAGAAGTTGGAAGGGTGTATTGGAGGACATGTTGCGCTTCAACACTCTCGTGGCGACGGTGGCTGGGAGTGATGATATAATGAGGGCTGTGAGGGCGTGCTGAGTACGGTGATGAGAATTGTTGTCCTGTAGGGACGTGTCGGATGTTAAATGTATGGATACGCGTGGCGGTGGCGGTAGCGTGAAGAGTAGCAAACCACGGATTGGGATTTTCGGGGATGAGCGTGGTCAGTGCAGGAAAGCTGATGGTGGGGGAGTCGGTGGGCGGTGAGGTGTTGTCAGTCATGTTGTGAGATGGATCGGAAGATGCGGATAGTGAGATAGATCGGTTCGTGATGAAGCGAGGATAGCGTAGATGTCGAGTGTGTCGTCAGGTAGCGATGGGACCATAACCTGTGAAGTCTTGAGAGTCCGATACCCTCTCTGTTTATTGATCCGGCGTCGGAGCTATAAGTATCGATGGATTAGTTAATTTGTAATTGAGATTTCTATGTGTTAATTGTTAATGGGTGCATTGCGGTGAGGAGACGAGATTTGTCTTCACAGTTGCCATATGGGAATATATGGAAATTGCATGGAAATGTTTGTGGCGCATTTTGCTCAGCAGGCGGTGCCAGTACGGAGCCGAGTTTTGGCATACGTACGCCTGGGGGGAACTGGGTTACGATCTTACAGCGTAAATGTTAGGGCTAGAGAAGTAGAAGTTTTGCTCGAAAGTTTAATTGTGTGACGTAACGGCCTCGCTCCTAGTAACGCGCTATGGTAAAAGACAGTTGTCCCCGAATCGAGATCCTGAGATATGCTGCTGCACTGCGCGAGATTTTGCACTCATCAATCTCATTTGGCTGTCTTTACATGCGAACGCCAAGACAGATGAAAAGCTGCGGCCTCAGCTTAGCTGCAAGCAATTAATCAATTTCGAAAGGCAGTCAGTTGAAGTGAGATATGCCTTTGCAACTAGCACTGCCTGCTTGTCCAGCACTCCGAGAAGCCATGGTTGTGAAATTCATCGACGATGACGTTTGGTGTGCGCCGTGCAGAACGCAAACCTAACGTCATCTGCGATCAATTTGTAATCCTTTGCAAATCGTACCGTTGCTCTCTATATTCTGTGCAGTGGTTCTACAGCAGTGCAGGTATTCTTCATCGGAATGAATGCAGTTCCGTGAGAATAGCAACACATCGTGGGATATTCTATAAAATGAATGAGCAGAAGTGTCATCAGTGCTATAAATCACCCTTATGCAGATGGGTGATAGCATGGTTGTATGGATGCGCGGTTGGGATACATTGGGTATAAATGTTTGAAAATGAAGACCCTGGTCGTGAACGAAAGAGCAGTTGATGAACAGGGGGAAGAAAAGTGTTCTATCAAAAAATGACCCGAGTTCGTACACAAAGACAACATACCGTTTCCCGTTCGAGAACGAAGACGGGGACCTGCCTTTTGGCCGTAACAACATGTAGTGTCATGAAAGCGCCTATGATTTCGGCAATGATGTTGAAGGCAGCTGCAGAAGAATACTCTGATTACATGCTCCGTCTTGAGCGAAAGGCAAAAATATATGCTGGAAGATTCGACTTACATGAGCTTGACGACTTCGAATGCTTGCGAAGGTTCAGATTTGGAAAGGTGGAGTTGAACAGGATTCTATATGCAATGGGCTGGCAGGGAATTATTCTGAAAACGGAGAGAGGGGAGTACAAAGCCACTGGAACAGAGGCATTCTGTTTGCTGCTCCGACGTCTCAGCTCACCTTGCATTTGGAGAGATCTCGAGGAAGAGTTTCATAGATCTTCTACAGCGCTATGTGAGATATTCTACTTTGCTCTGGAACTATTTCATGAAGAATTCAAAACTTTGGTGACCTCGTTCTGTTCTTCGTTCATACAGGAAAGAAGTAATATGTATGCTTCAAAGGTTCATGAATCTGGGGCACCACTAGATAGCTGCGTGGGTTTTATAGATGCCACTAACATATACATATCGAGGCCGAAGGGAAGCATGCAAAGAGCAACTTACAATGGCCACAAACGACGAAATTGTATTAAATTTCAAGCGATGACGCTTCCAGATGGGCTTATTTTCAACGTATTTGGTCCTATCGAAGGCCGCCGTCATGACATTATTCTGTTTCGCAATTCAGAACTTGAACAGAGTCTTCAGCAATCGCTTATGGTGCATGGAAGGCAATTCTACGTTTATGCGGATTCAGCATACGTTTTGAGGCCTTATATGATGGTAGGATTTCGGCAGCCATATATCTTTGAGGAGGAAGCAC
Source organism: Asparagopsis taxiformis (assembly GCA_030407315.1). Lineage (NCBI taxonomy): Eukaryota > Rhodophyta > Florideophyceae > Bonnemaisoniales > Bonnemaisoniaceae > Asparagopsis > Asparagopsis taxiformis. The sequence goes on along the minus strand of JALQPE010002347.1, from coordinate 49,541 downwards.
TATTCAACAAAAGAATGGCTTCCGCGCGCATATCTGTAGAATGGGCGTTTCATGAAGTTAAGAAATACTTCACGCATTTAGACTATCCACGCAAATTGCGAGTGGGAATGTCTCCGGTTGGACTTTGGTACATATGTGCATGTGTTTTGACTAACTTCCATACCTGCATATATGGATCACAAACAAGTCTATACTTCGATTGTAGCCCCCCCACCATAGAAGAGTACATTTCGATGAGTGATTAGTACAAATCTGTGCTGGTAGACAAAACTAATGGAAACATAGTGAAAATGTAAAGCTCTAGCATCACAATCTGACGTCCATGATGAAATTTTACTTTCCATTCATTTCATAGGCTTGATGGATCGGATCACAATACCGCTATACTCAAATTGTTTGCCTTCCTTCAACTCTATTGCTCCTCTCCCCGGCAGGAATCCCATTCGAAAGTTGGGAACAACCTCATCCTCGTCACTGCTTTCAGAATTAGTGGATGACTTTCCCAGCGCCTGGCCCGAATGAAGTTCGGGCACGCGTTTGGTTTGTTCAGGGAGCGCTGATGATGCAAAATTTGATGACAAATCCATTGTAATTCGTTGCTGAGGACGAGATGATATATCTGGAACAAGCGCACTGACGTCTTCTTGACTTCCCGTACGCTGCGCAGCAGTGTCATCGGGATGTTCATTTGTGATCGATACAGGTGTTTCCGCATCTTCTCGGGTAGGCCGAGTGAACAGAGACCGAAATTTTGATGAACTTGCAGCTGCCGTATTGGTGAAAGGTGCCTTGTTGTTAAGTTTGCGGTCAGCAAGATCCCGGAAAAGAAACATATCCTGGAACAGAAGTTCTGTCTCAAATTTTTCTACAATTGCAGCTCGGAAGCAGGTTCCGCTAAACTATTACGTCGCGCAGCAACAACAACATTTCTTGCTGCAACATAAGCATCGCGTGTTTCGCGGTGTTTTCGCATCCCTTCCTCATTAAATCGCAAGGCAGCTTCTAGGCGTTGCTTGAAACGAGGAAGCAGGCGATCCAAAGCCCAAAAACATCGACGTGTGGCCGTTTTAGGACGTACCTTGCGGTTGATATCAGATAAATACATGATAGTGGATAAAAGAGTATGGTATTGAAAGTCGTCCAGAACAATTTTGACAACTGGGAAGTGGAGGTCCATCTGTACACGGGGAAGATGCTTGAGGGCTTTGAGCTTTTCATCTCTTCCAGGAAAAGCATATGCCAATGCAGGGCTTTTAGTAATGGCAATTCGCAATTCACCGTCCGTTGGTTCAATAGCTTGTCGGGAACATTCTCGAACGAGACCAGCCCATTGACCTCTTCTTCTTGTCGAATTTGGGTCAAGAATCCATGACTTTAAATCATTACTAGAATTTCCCGGCTCCCAGTTTAAAACCAAGCCACGCATATATAGTACTTTATGTACAATTGGAGAGGATGAATCTTCAATGAAAACTGGTTTCCAGAGATGATTTGTAGAATATACTCGAAGAGAATCCATTCCAAGGGTCGCAGTATAAGGCCTTTCTCGGACGCTACTTGCATCTTCGTATTGAATGACGACATTTTCGACGTCGATTTGAATATTGTCGACAATTTCGGTGACCACCCTGCATGTGAATCGCCAGCCCCAACGGGCGACACGACTAGAAGTTAGTGGCGCGTCATTGGCATAAAATGCGGTATCATCAGCAGCAGTGGAAGGATCGGAGGAATCAGCCGAGCGCACAGAGGACTTTGCATCACGGACAGCTTCATCTGTGGCGAGCTTTGCTGCTTTGAGGCGACGCTCACGAAGTTCAAGGGCGGTCTGGTCACCGTCAGTGACTGGGGAAGCGACGACAGTGACGTCATGCATAAAAATGCGTGCAGGAGCAGAGCGCTAAGTCTTCCACGGCACTTCAAGGCGTAGAATCCCGATGTACCTGCAGTTACAGTGACGGGAAGATCGAGACCTACCGTTTTGAACTGAACGGCCAGTGCATCCGGACGGAGGCACAAATGAGTGAGTTCGAGAGCTCCGCGTCAGACGCCCACGAAAGCTGATACCGACCGTGACCGGATCAGCTCAGTTCTGGATCCGTCACGCCTGACACTATCTTCGTCACGTTATTCTCATATTCACCACACAGATTGGTACAACCACATAATCGCTGCTGCGTTGTACCTATCCGCAACTTAAGATAGCTACATGCCTAACCGCTAATCCTTCTTCACATTTCTTATCAGTCCACTCCAAGCGCTCAGTCTCCCAGTCCTTCTTTGGCCACAGTGCCAGAGCTAATACCCAAGACGAGGCGCCGAAGCAGCAACCCGGCGGTGGCCACCGCCGGTACAATGCGCGATCCATATACAACTTTGGCCTCTTTGGGCAGACGAGCAAACTCTGGCCTCCGCGTCTCATCACTTACCGATGGCGACTGTAATCAGCCAAAAAAAGCTTTCTCGCAAGAATTCCTTCGCCTCATTTAGTCGCCAACGCACAGCTAGGATCGGTTCTCTCTTCCGCTCAGAACATATAACTCTGGTTCGTCTCTATTTCGATCGCGCTGCAGCCCACGACACTGTTGATGAACTTGGGGAGCTCGGCCTGTGACAATTCAAAAACCTCAATGAAAATCAATCTTCATTTCAGCGTACCTTCTCCGATAATGTTCGCCGCTGTGATGACATGCTGCGTGTCATCTGCTTCATCATATCAGAGATTGACCGAACCCCCAATTTAATTCAGGCCCCCTCTTCCTGAAATGCTCCAGGCAACATGCCTACTTTCCGTCTTGACGATCTTAATGCACACCTCGCAAGTCTTGAGCATTCTTTGGTAGAAATGAACGGGAACACTGAAGCCCTTACCTCCCAGTACAACGAAACCGTTGAGTTGCGCTGTGTCCTAGAGCGTACTGCAGAGTTCTTCCGATCTGCTCGGCAAATTCAAGATCCTTCGCTTCCTAACTCTGCTACAACGAAAGTTCCCGGTTCTGGACTCATTTCAGATGTGATGAACAAGATATCTGCGCTATCAGATACTCCTACCATTGTTGTAGATGACTATGCTGATGCATCTCCGTCTTCCTTTGGTGCCGGAATAGGTATACATCAAACGAAGCGTAGCCAGTCAAGCCTCCTGTCTTTCTTTACAGGTACTATCTCAAGGGAAAAATTTCCGCATTTGAGCACATTCTGTTCCGAGCAACTCACAGGAATTGTATTGTGCGTTATGCCGATGTCGACGAGAAACTTATTGATCCCGATACCAAGGAGGAGACTGAAAAGAGCGTGTTCATGGTCTTCTTCTCCGGTTCTGCGGTCAGAATGAAAGTAGCAAAGATTTATGACGCGTTCAATGCGAACTGCTACTCTGTCCCAGAGGATCATGCAAGCCAGATGGCTGCTTTCAACAAATGCAAAAATCTTCTAAATGAACTTGAGGCAATCATGTATTCCAGTTCTTCTCACAGACTCGACATCCTCCGAGATGTTAGTCAAAAGATTTGTCATGGCGTGAAAAAGTTAAACGAGACATGGGTATCTTCAACACTCTTTTCATTTGAATTTGTTCACCTATTGCAGGAGTGTAAATGTCCGTGACGACCTGGATGATGAGGAGAGGCGCAATGAAGCACTGCCGATTTCGTTCATCACTGCGCGACATGTTTTTACAGCTTTAACGTAGTGCGTTTAGTATGGAAAAAAATGGATGGATACGCTTCTAGCTGAGTTCAACATCTTTCAGGTTTATGAATATGTATGTGAGCTTCCCTTCCCCTCTTGAATACGGATCCAAACTCAATATTTTATCTATCTGCTATAAGTATAAGTTATGGCATTTCACAAAACATAAGCCTGAAGTTGGTTCGTTTTCTGCGTTTGAATGGAACTACATCCAAGAACTACAGTCATGACAAGAGAAATCAAAACATGCTGATGAAGGGTGGTTCCAAGAAGGGTTTACTTAGGTATCGAAGGGATCTAAACGGTAGATGCGATGTAAGAAATCCAAAAAACCTTCATTAAGCCTACAGCTTGCGCATAAGGATATCTCGGAAGGCCTTACGATCTTCGGCATCCGCAGCTTCTCGCGCTGCCTGAGCAGCAGCTCTCAGCTTTCTCTCGTCAGCTTCAGCTTTTTGCTGAGCTACATGTGCTGCAAGCTTCTCTTTCTCTAGCTCTATTTTCTTATATTCTAGATCTATTTCTGCTTCTGATTTCTTGCCACTTTGTTGCTGCGATTCATGTTTTGCTCTCTCGAACTGCAGGATGTCCCTTTCATGCGCCAACCGGTCCTCACGATATTTTCTTTCCGCTATGTTATTTTCAGCTTCCATTGAGAGTCTCTTTGCATCTCTCTCGTCTTGTATTGTTGACAGTCTCAATTGGTTTGCTTGGAAGTTTTCCATACTTATGAACAGTGAGGAAAACTCGTCTTGTTCCATTCCCCGTTTCAATCCTCTTCGGCGAGTTATATCGACCTCATTGTCGACAATTATTTCTTGACTTGGAGGGCCGGCAGAATGCTCTCCGATTGAATGGTCCCGTGCCATCATGTTTTGGACAGCCTGCGAGCGTCTCGTTATCGCCATTGCACAAACTTCTGAGCCTCCAGCTTCAACCTCTTCTCGACACCTCTCTTCCCGTTCCTGCCTGTCTTTCCTTTCCGCCTTTTTCTGGTTGATATCATCTCGTATTTTGCTGCACAAACTGAGATATTTTTCAATCGTTAAATCGTCGCTGTCTACCGGGTTATCTCCTTTCTCGAAGCGAGACATGTTGTTATTAAACCTATCTCTGCAATGAGTCGTATCCGTTTTCCACATTTCCAGTCTTCTATTTCGGTTTCTACCTCTGAAGCTTGACCTCATCTCGAGGTCTTCCTTGATAGTCTCTCTGAACAACTCAGATCCATTGAGGCTTTTTGCCACTCCCTCAAATGCAGCAATGACTCTTCCACGGTTTGCGACATGTGCTTTCTGGTGCAACACTTCCTCCATAAGTATAACATCCAATTCTGTGCTGAAACGCCGCTGCTTTTTACGCTTCTGCTTATTTCCAACGGTTCGTAGCGATTCCACATCGCTTTCGTCGTTTACAACCAAAACCTCTTCTGCTTCCCTTGGAATCACAGCTCCAGCATCTGCACAATGTATAGTTGAATTTACAGTCCTGTTTGCAGCTGTAGATTCACTGAGACTGCTTACGAGGAACACACTTTGGTCTAATGCTTCCGTTTGAGGACAATGGAGTCGGTTCGGTTGCCTGACAGATACAGTTCCATCATTAGTATTGTCCAGCACTTCTTCATCCATAAACAAATATGGTTCACCATAGTATCCCGCATATTGAACAGTTGTCTTTCCTCTTGATTCATTCAGTACTACAGGATTGGTACAATACGAATGTCCTTCACTTTCAATCTGTCCTCCAGGTTCTTCGTTTACCAAGTCGGAAACCTTAATTTGGCGTTTTCCATAGTTTTCCATCTCCTTCACCGTCATTAGCAAGTAAATGTCAATCCACGCCTTCCTTTCAGTCCCCTCCAACGCAATTCAATGGTGCCCTCTACAACCAGATATTCTTCTCTTCCATTCGCTTGCCTCTTATAACTTTCCGAATAACGAGCGCTGTATTGGATTCGGGATCTGAAAGTGTATTTGCAAACATGTTCCTATGTGCTATTGAAAATTATGGGTTCATCTGGATTCTCCCTCATTCTACCCTTTCCAAACGCGCATCCATACAACCATGCTATCACCCATCTGCATAAGGGTGATTTATAGCACTGATGACACTTCTGCTCATTCATTTTATAGAATATCCCACGATGTGTTGCTATTCTCACGGAACTGCATTCATTCCGATGAAGAATACCTGCACTGCTGTAGAACCACTGCACAGAATATAGAGAGCAACGGTACGATTTGCAAAGGATTACAAATTGATCGCAGATGACGTTAGGTTTGCGTTCTGCACGGCGCACACCAAACGTCATCGTCGATGAATTTCACAACCATGGCTTCTCGGAGTGCTGGACAAGCAGGCAGTGCTAGTTGCAAAGGCATATCTCACTTCAACTGACTGCCTTTCGAAATTGATTAATTGCTTGCAGCTAAGCTGAGGCCGCAGCTTTTCATCTGTCTTGGCGTTCGCATGTAAAGACAGCCAAATGAGATTGATGAGTGCAAAATCTCGCGCAGTGCAGCAGCATATCTCAGGATCTCGATTCGGGGACAACTGTCTTTTACCATAGCGCGTTACTAGGAGCGAGGCCGTTACGTCACACAATTAAACTTTCGAGCAAAACTTCTACTTCTCTAGCCCTAACATTTACGCTGTAAGATCGTAACCCAGTTCCCCCCAGGCGTACGTATGCCAAAACTCGGCTCCGTACTGGCACCGCCTGCTGAGCAAAATGCGCCACAAACATTTCCATGCAATTTCCATATATTCCCATATGGCAACACCAGAAATCGTCTATTGGCAGCGAGACGTCTGCTGACCGGATGTCGTCATACAGGCCGCGTGGAATCACACGTGCGTTTACGCAATCGTACGTGAAGGATACAACTGTTTCCTGATCATCGTCGTCCTTCCCGGACGGCAACAAGTACTCAGGCGACGCCGTTCTCTTCACGTGTGTCGCGAGTCAGATCTTGTCAGACGCGCAACCTTTGATGACCGGTTGGCTTCTTTTCCTGCTCGGAAATATTCTCTGCCACGATATCCATCCCACTTGTGTCGGTGCACATTCCAACATACAGCAGTAAACATTCTAGCCACACCAGCTATCAAGTTTAATCGTCTTACAACTTTGACAATTCGCATAGACTCAATCCTAGTACCTACGCAAGCAAACCACAACCCCCACAAGCTCACCTACCATCTACGACCGAATTCCGTGCGATCATTTCCACGCACTCACCAAAAACCCCAGTTCACCATCTCCTCTGCGCCACGTCACCAATTTTCATCTTGTCGCACATCATGCGCTCGACGGGAAGCGGTGTAGTCGCTTCAGGGGGCCCGTATGACATGAGAAATGCGCCTTTGGCGCCGTGGTGTCGGAAGATCATACCAGTACAATAATGCATTACAGTAGACTCAGTATTTAAGGTAGCGTCAAGCGATCTCGCCGACGATGAAGTAAATGGTATCCGATTACGAGACTACCTCAAGATCGTCAGGTTATGGGACCAGACCTCCTTGCGCCATCATTCACAACCCGCCCACCTCATTTCACCCATTGATCACGGCGACGCTCACCAGGCTCACAGTATGAGCCACAGCTATCACAATAGGTTCGCCACCAACTAACCAACGCGCGATCCGACGCGCAGAATTCACCCTGACCCGAGCAAGATTCCTCCGAGCAGAAGAAGAGCTTCGAAATCTACCCGACGAACTCTACCGGCAAGCTCAACTAGAAGCACAAGACAATTACGTCAACAACATGACTGATCCAAACGTCACAACTCCCTCTACCCTACCATCCCCCATTCCCCCTTCCCCTTCCCCATCCCCTCGGTTTGATATCCCACCTCTTACATCTGACAACATCACCCAATGGTGCAACACCATCGAATGCCATGCTACCCTTTACGATCTAACGGATTATCTCAACGATCCACCACCAACTACCCCCGTCAACCCTACTGCATACAAGATCCACCAACAGAAAACTGCTCTTGCACGCCTCCTCATTATTCCAAACATATCACCGGAAATACTGCGTGGAGTCAGCCCTTCCATCATATCAAGTCCAACACCGGTAATATATCAGCACCTGAAGAACAAGCTATCCGCAATACACCCGAAAAACTCCAGCGCCAACCTCCGAAGACGTGCAAATCAAATAACTTACGTTTCTGGCACCCCCATCGAAACGTACATCCAAAGACATACAGATCTTAGGGAACTCATGATACAATCCGAGTACCCACATATTGACGACGACAGCACCACAGTGGAATTCATACTGAACGGTCTCTACGACACCCCAGAGTACGCTTCCCTCCTCAGGGATCTAGCGAATTACCACAATTTCCATGACGGTCGTCGCCCAACACTCGAACTAGTGACGACCATGCTCATCGAACATGAGCAGGCTACCTCCGCATGCCACCAACACCCAATACCATCACCACCCCAGCCATTTACTTACCCGACAAGGACATCCACCCTACTACATCAACACAACCCACCAATTATCACCACACCTCCCCCATCTCCGTATTCTTACATTCCACAGATGCGACTCGCTTCACCCCCCTCCCCCAACAAACCCCGACATCACAAGCGATTTGCGCTACACAAAGTCAGGCATCCGACACCAGGCCATCAAGGTCTATGGTGCACTTTCCATGGCAGCAGTACTCACAACACAAACCAGTGTTTCACCCGACAAAGGTCTCTAAACCAACAGCAGCGAGGATCAACTCCTTCACCCTCACAATCTAATCATGCTGCATCAAATTCACCACCCCTTCCTTACACTTCTCTTCATCCACCCCCCATTCATCCTCAGATTCATCCACCAAATGTTCACTCTCCCCTTCTCCTTCCACCCCATCCCACTCACCAACCCTCCACACATTCCCCACCCATGCCACAAACTCCCCTCTCACCTCCATCGCACTCTCCATATGGCGAAGTGCACTCCCCCTCACATGACAACGACCGTATGACGTACCACACAGATATCATGTCCCCCCATGAAATAAACCACACTTCTGATTTGTATCTCCTGGACTCGGGCGCGTCACCCACACACACCCGACACCCATACCCATCCATGGTCGCACATCCATCATCCACCATCACCGCATCAGGACAACAGGCACCGTTGACCCACCACGGTCCCCTCTCCCTTCAAATATCCCCACACCACACCGTACATATCCCGCACGCTGTGTCCATGCCTAGTGCCAAACATAACCTCCTATCTGTAGGACAACTGGCAAAACAAAATGACGTCATCTTCAAAAAAGATGCAGCATACATAACAACGCCACACCCTCTCCCTGACAATATACAGGTAATCGCCAAGGCACCCTGCCACAATAACCTCTATTACCTGCCCACCTCCCCTATAACAAGTCCTGTACAAGATAAGCACACACAGTGCCATGGTGCCCGTGCCCAACCCACTTCCAAGAACATCAACATACCGAAATCACACAACACTAGACGGCAACCAAATCACCCTACAGCCCCACCCCGAGCATTCAATCCCAAGACTACAACTCCCCGCCCTTTCCGGCACACGCACCGCTAAACCGAGTATCCCTCAACAAATTAAACAAAATGGCAAAAAAGTCACCTTTGCCACGCCCCTTGTTCAGCCAGAACCACACCAAATCCGCCTCCCGTCACCACAACACCGGAGCACAGCTGTGAAAGACAATACACCATCGACACAACAGCCGAAGCCTCCCATACAACAACAAGTATACCCTCCTCATGCCTCTCCGCACAATCGTACAACAAACAAGATCATCCCACCCACCCACAACCCAACGGCACCACTCATTCAATCAAACAATATCCCTTCTTCCGCGACGAAAAGTATCACCCTCACGCCGCCAATTCGACCAAAGGCCACCAAAACCCTCACCTCAACTGACCAAGACTACCACGAATGGCACCTGCGGCTTGGTCATTTACACCCCAAACGTATACACCACCTCGCGGTACATGGTCGAGTAACAGGACTCCCAGACACACTTAAACATAGTCCCCCTCCAGATCTAACTTGCACGGGATGTGCAATAGGGAAACAAACGTCGGCTCCGTTCCGACCAAGACCACGCACAGCACAACTCTGCGCACACATCCATACAGACGTATGTGGCCCCTTCAACCCACCGTCGCTGCACAACAATAGATACTTTGCGACTTTCCTGGATGAGCATAGCAGATTCCTTCATGTCCACGTATCACCCCGCAAAAACCAGGCTGCCAGCCACATACAACAACACATCTCTACGATCCACGCTAACACCCCATTCCGAGTCACAGACATAACTATGGACAACGCAAAGGAATATTTTTCCAACTCCCTTAAGCAGTTCTACGACTCCGAACACATCACGACACACCCGACAATACCTCACAGCCCTCAGGAAAATGCCTTAGCCGAACGCGTAAACCGCACGCTAATGGAAACCACTCGCTCACTTCTCCTGACGTCCGGCCTACCAACCAAGCTGTGGGACTATGCGCTGCATGCCTCGGTTGACTACCACAACCACTCACCACACAAGACACATGGACAGACCCCAATGGCTGTATGGACAGGCAAAACACCTGACATCACCACCTTCCTCACCTTCGGACAGCTCGGACATGTCCATGACCGCAAACCAAAATCCAAACTACAGCCCCGAGCCCAAATGTATCACTACATTGGGCGTCTGGATGCAAATCACTACCACATCTATAATGCAAGCGAAGATAAAATCAGCCGCTGCCGCATTCATGATTTCAAGCCATACAACTCCAACACAGACCCTGTAGCGACCAGTATGGCCGCGCACACTCGATCTGCAACAACTGTCAACTCACCCCAAATAGAACAAAGTTTCAGCCACCCCACAACATTACAGCAAGCGCGTCAAGCACACGATGCCCAGGAATGGTCTCTCTCCTGGAACAAAGAACTAGACTCACTAGAGCAGAGAGGTACCATAACATACATCCCCAAGAGTCAACTTCCCCCTAGCACAAAACTCCTCCCCGTCAAGATGGTTCTTAAAACAAAGACCGACGCCAATGGCAATCCAATGACACGGAAAACCAGATGTAATCTTCGCGGCGACATGCAAAAACCAAACGTACACTACGACCCTGATAACATCACGTCACCCGTGGCCGATCGCGACGCAGTACGCACGGCACTGGCTATTGCAGCGGCACATGGATACGACGTGCATCACTGGGATATAGAGTCGGCGTTCCTCCACGAAACGTTTGGAGATGACAAACCCCTGTATATCCATCAACCCCCGCGATTCGACGGTTCTTTTAAGTATCCTGGATATGTGGGCAAAGTCACTGGCAACATTTATGGCGCCAAACAAGCCTGCAGTACCTTCACCAGAGGTTTATCCAAACACCTTGAGCTGCACAACTTCACACGTCTCACAAGTGAAAGCTGCACATTTCTCCTTCGCTCCAAACAGGACAACACCAAATTTGTCTTCTTTGTGATCACCATAGACGACTTCCTTGTCGTTTCCAATTGCCAACAACTCCGCGAAACGGCAAAGCAACATCTGCAATCTAAATATGTCCTCAAAGATCTAGGCCCCGTGGAACACATCCTGGGATGGAAGGTTACCCGCAACTCAGACTCCATCACTATCACACAACCAGCGTACATCGACAAGCTTCTCCACCAATTTGGGCTAACTAGTGCCAAGTCTGCCAATTCACCAATAGCGACAGACATAATTAACACCACAAAACACCTCGACACACCACTCGACATCAAAGCCTACAACTACAATTCATTAGTTGGAAGCCTACGATACCTGGCTGATTCCACACGCCCAGATATAGCGTACATCACGGGCTACCTGGGAAGATATTCACATCAACCCACAAAACAGCAATGGCATGCAGGCCTCCGTGTCTTAAGATACCTCAAGGACACCAAAACAAGAGGTCTGACATACTCCACAAAACTAACGAGCACATTAACTGCTTATTCAGATAGCGATTTCGCAGCTTGTACGAATACTCGGCGCTCCACCACGGGAACAGTGATAATGTATAATGGATCCCCCGTGGCTTGGCAATCTAAGAGACAACGATTTGTTGCACCAAGTACGTGGGCCGCCGAATACGTTGCTGGGTATCACACAGCTCAACACGTCAACTGCATTCGACATCTCCTCTCTGACCTCAATCACGCAGAAAAACATCCGACAACAATTAACATGGACAACGCCGGTGCAGTAACCACAGCCAACACATCGCACCCCACGCCAAAATCTAAACACTTGGATGTCAAGTATCATTATCTCAAGGAACAAATTACACGCAACAGGATCACAGTGCAACACATCCCATCGGAACAAAATGCAGCGGATGTCCTAACTAAAGCACTAAAACCAGCTCAGTTCCGCCAACAAGTTAAACTCCTCCGGCTTTCTTAGACACGCCACGCGGCGACTGTCGGAAGATCAATCCGTACAACGTGTCGTATCTCCAAAAGCCTCCGCATCTTGTCGGAAGATCATACCAGTACAATAATGCATTACAGTAGACTCAGTATTTAAGGTAGCGTCAAGCGATCTCGCCGACGATGAAGTAAATGGTATCCGATTACGAGACTACCTCAAGATCGTCACGTGGCGAGTCGGAAGGATATTCCCATAAAATATTGACAAATAATTCTCCAATACTTTAATTGATTTAATTACATTCGCAGTAGACTCAAGCGTGCACATGTACATGGCCAACGACGCGCCATCAAGTAAACGTCGAGCAGGACGAATCTCTATCTCAACAGGTTATCGCCGGATGTTTAATTAACGGAAGGATGATGTACAGCAATGCTAGACTATGCTTGCTGACAGCCGCTTGCTGGTATCAATTGTAGCAATCGACGACACAGAAGGTGCGACGATGCTCAAGGTACGAGTGCGCAAGGTAGGTGCGCGCGGGCAGCAAGTGAGGATTAGCATAGTCTAACATACGATAGGATCTAGGCACATCCACAAAAAAGCATCACCACTGGCAGAGGAGCTGCCAGCTGGACAATATCGCCCTCTCCCCACCTGGTTACAAACTCCCTGAGATGCTAAAATCTGCAAGACCTGCGTGAAGCAGAGTTCTTACTCCCCGGCCCACATGGTCTGCACGCGGCAGCGGACACCGCACCCTCGAGCGGGTTGTACGTCCTAACGGGGCACCCCTTACACCTAATCGATCCCATTTCGTCTTGGAAAGTCCCAGCAAAGCACTTGATACAAGACGAACGCCCCAGAACCCGCGCCCGCGTTCCTCTAGGACACAACCGGCACGATCTGACCGACCGCGCGCCCTCGCGCGCCCCAAAAGTCCCCAACGGACATGCCTTGCACGAATCGTTTCCCGGCTCGTCCTGATACCTTCCCGCGAGGCACTTTCGGCAATATGTTCGCAGCGCAGTTTCGAAAGTTCCTCGTGGACATTTCTGGCATTTGGCAACCGATTTGGCCCCGGTGCTCAAATTGATCGTTCCCGGTGGACACCGCTTACAGGCTCCCGACCCCCGTTCATCCTGGTATCTCCCAGCCGGACAGGGTCTACAATCGAATCGGAACGCAGTAGATTCCGTTCCCCGCGGGCACTTTTGACAATCCGACACGGATTTGGAGCCTTCTCTTCCGTTGAATGTTCCCTCGGGGCATGCCTTGCATCTGGACGTTCCCAACTCATCTTGATACGATCCGGGATGGCACTTGGCGCATGAGTTTTTCAGAACAGTCTCTCTGGTTCCGCGCGGACACTTGCGACATTGCGACGCAGATTTGACGCCCTCCCTTGTGCTGAAAGTTCCGGAGGGGCACAATTTGCATCGGACCGATCCGGGTTCGTCTTGGTACGTGCCAGCTGCACATCTCACACAGCTTTTGGTAAGCTGCGTTCCTACCGTCCCTCTCGGGCATTTTCGGCAGTCAGATAATGATGTAGCCCCTTCGTTCGGGTTGAAAGTGCCAAATGGACAGCGCTTACAACGACTCAATCCTAGCTCGTCCTGATATGTACCCGCTGAGCAGTTTCTGCACAATGTGCGAAATGTGGATGCTTGGGTTCCTTTTGGACATGGGCGACATGCGGAGAGCGATGTCGCGCCTGCTTCAGGGTTGTATGTACCTGATGGACAAAACACACACCGCCCGGACGATGGGAATCTGCCGGCCGGGCATCGAGACATTGGCGGCGCGGCATCAATAGCTGCGCCCACTGGCTGCGAGTGTGTGGGATAAGAAAGGGTGAGGAGGAAGAGCAAGAGGATAGGAAAATGCAGAAAATGGCTGTAGTTCATGATGAGAAAAGACGAGCAAAGAACTGTTTCGTGAGAATGATTGATAGTCGATAGCTCTCTTGCCCAGATGTTGCGCAGTTGTCGCTGCTTAAGTACTGTTTCATATCTTTGTGAATTACATTTGCTGTAAAACAGCAATGAGCATCCAAAGGAGTAGAATCCTGCAGGCTGCTGTTCGGAGATGAAACAAAGTAGTTTTGCCACTGCGGCAGCCAGCAATGGCCAGTGAAGCAGAATTCATTTTATTTTTGTCTTTCTAGCACTGACCTATTAAAACCCTCTTGCTTACGAGCAAGTGACATATTGTTGCGCCTACTCAACTCAATTTATGTTGGGATATCCATATCCCTCATCTCCTCCCTGGTACATCGGCTCCGCTCCGTTGGGATATCCATATAACCAGGCGACATGCCAACTCTAGTGTCTGCGCAGGCACAACATCCTTTATAACCTAATAATTTAGGTATGTCATCTAGTGATTTCAAAATGCCATCATAGCATAAAGTTTTGAGACCAAGCGAGTTCGAAGGTGAAGGTTGGGATATTAATATAAGCAGGTGGTATGCCACCTCTTAAGTCTGCGCAGGCACATCATTCTTTACAGTCTAACAATCGTCTCCGCTCTGTCAGGATATGCATATAACCAGGTGACTTGCCACCTCTAGTGTCTGCGCAGGCACACTATTCTTTATAGTCTAATAAAGAGAGCAAGAACTCATTATCAATCTTGCACATTCGCGGAATGCTTGGCTTCCCTGTAGGTCAGAATTCATCAATGAAGATATCCATGTCATCAGTTTTGATTCAATTCTCGCACTTGCGTAGAAACAACTTTCTTTTCACACTCCACAAACTTGCTCATCACCGACAGATGCAACTCAATTTCGCAATATCAAGTACACGCATTCTCCAAAGATCCTAATCCATCATCTCAGTCTTTTCCATAGCTACACAAATGCTCTCCATTCACGACATATCATTCTTTTCATTCACAAGAAGCGCGTGAAGAAGAGCTTGTAGTCCCAGGAGGACAAGGCCTGCATGCCGTTACTGATTTCGCCCCTTCATTTGTATTAAACGTTCCAGACGGGCACCCTTTACAAAAGATTGATCCCACTTCATCTTGATAAGTACCAGCAGTGCACTTGCGACAAGACGTTCTCGTGAAAGTCTCTCCTCTGGTTCCTTTCGGACACTTTTGACAATCTGTAACTGACTTTGCCCCTTCTCTTGTTCCGAAAGTCCCAAATGGACATATCTGGCAGGTGCTAGACCCTTGCTGCACCAGCAATGTCTACTGTGCATAATGGGGTTGCTATTGGTCCTATTGGATGATCCATTTATACAGCCTATTTCTATTTCGCGCGACAGTAATTTCCGTTTATCGGACGCTATCGGGTATCCGAATATTGACTCTAATGCCCATTTCATCATCCTCATTCCAGCATATTTGGCTAAGCTATACGTATCTATATAGGCGAGTAGTGAGGCAGTGAGAGTAAAGGAGGCAAGCGTGTCACTACTTTTTCTTGCCCGAACGTAAACCGGCGAAGCAGGAGAAAGCAAGATTGATCAATCTGCTAATTCTTTGACGCACTACGTCTCTTTGTTCGTCTAGTTCATATAATGAGTTCTGAATCTAACCAGGCATTTACAACTGGTCAGAATGCATTTGTACCAGTCAGCCATCCAGAGCTGAGAAGACTGGGTCGAAAAAGTGTACGGACGTTTCTAAAAGAGCGAGAGTGTTACCTTCTCAGAGTGAAAGATGCACAAAACTCAGGCAGCAATGTATTGCCTGTGTCACTCGTTTCCTCTGTGGACAGAGACTTGTTACTCTCTACAATACCACTAGGCGTGTTTGGTTCTTCGGTACAAGAGATCGATGATCTGACTGATGAAATATTGGAGAAGTGGCTGGAAGATAAGGACTCTGTGGCGCTGGAATCTATATCATTGGAAGAACTAGAAGGGGCTGTGAACTCCTCAGTCAGGATTAATGTCAACGAACCAGATGCCGAGATGAGGATAATTTCTTTATTCTCTGACTATCGCACACTTCTGAGAAACAAGAAGTGGGAGCGTCTCATAGACGACAGTGCGAAGACAGCAATTGAGCATGTCACTCGGCTGTTGAAGCCAGATGTGCTCAGACAAAGAATTGAATCTGATCTGGCACTGAATATTAATCACATTGAAGATGATTGGGCACGATTCTACTCCAGAGTTTTAAAGCGGGCTATTGACTGCGAAGAGTACATTCCAATTCGTACCACTCTGAAAGCCAATGGTACTCAATCATCTAATACTCAAATCGGAAGGAAAGGTAAATGGCGAAAGCGTCGTGGTGCAACATGTGATGATGCCGTTAGAAACATCCAATCTCCTTCAAAGGAAATAGCTCCCACGGCCAGCAATACTACTCCAAGAATGTCTATGGCAGTTGACAAAGCCAGTCTACCCACGTGCCTTAATCCTTCCTGTAATGACAGACATTATCTCAAGAATTGTCCGAAGACGTCTGCTTCACAACGTTTGAAATTGATAGCGGACTATCGTGCTAAAAGGAGCCAGAATGAAGCTTCACCAAAGAGAATGAATCTCTTGCCACATGAGACAGTCATGCCAATGTTGGCAGAAACTGACAACTCGGCTATTTTCGCCGAATCCCCTGACAAACTGCAGCCAGGACGATATCAAGGAAAGCTTGCAGGTGTGACAGATGTCATCGTGAATGGTGACTACGGCTCAGACCACGCTGCTCTTTGTGATGCTCACCTGCAGGATTTGGCCAAAAAGAAGGTGTTTGTTCAGGTCCTTCCGCTTTCATCCCCTATATGGATGGGAGTTGCGGTTGACCCTACTAAGGATGAAGATTCTCCAGTGCGCTATGCAGCGCATAAAAAGGCGCGCATATCTATCACTATTGACACACCTGCTGGTCCACTGAAGTTAAGAAATGTGCAATTCCTTGTTTTTAATGAACACATGTCTGAAGTACTACTATCGCGACCGCTACTGCAAGCAATTGGTTTTGATCTTGACAAGCACTTTGCGACTGTTCGCAATAGATTCAATGATGTTGACTTCTCACATATTGGATTCTCGCAGGAGCTAAAAGGCTCTGATAATGAGACGGAGCCGATAGCTCCAAGTAGGCTTTCGCGTCTATTGCTAGACAAATCTGAACGTACTAAGCTGCAATCTGTAGACGATCGAGCTGAGCATACAGAAGATGTCGTAGCTGCTGACAGCCCGGCTGATATGGATGTTCCATCACCTTTTTTCTATGGTGATGTACCTGATGATGACCCCATACCTGCCGACGACCCAATTGTTACTGGAAGTAACTGCAATGCAGAGACGAAGAAGCATTTGGATTCAATGCTGCATGAAGCTGTAGAGAACGGCCTGGAAAATGATGCAGCTGCTGAACTAAGTAATCTTCTCATGGAATATATAGATATATTCCACACTAAGATTGGCTGTGATCCTCCAGCAAATATACCGCCAATGGAAATATCCCTCGTCTCTCATGCAAAGCCCGTTAGGGTTAAAGTCAGGCGATACTCACCTCCACAGGCTGCCTTTCTGCGCAAGAAAGTGGAGGAGCTGCTGTCAATGGGACTGATTCGCGCAAATAATAGAAGTGCGTGGGCATGTGCACCTTTAATTGTTCCCAAAGCTGGACCGGAGGAGTTTAGATTCACTGTAGATCTAAGACCAGTGAACAGTCAAACTATACCGCATGCGTGGCCAATGCCGGACTTGGAATCAATGACATCTCAATTGACGAGAGACACATGTTATGCCACTCTAGATCTATGTCAGGGATACTGGCAAATGGCATTACATGAGAACTCTCAGGAATGTCAGAGTTTCATCACTCCTGACGGGGTGTTTAGTCCTACTCGTGTACAACACGGTGCCACCAACGCTGTTTCATACTTCCAAAGCTCCCTACAAGCCGTGTGCATACCTGTAAGGAACAAATTGTTACAGTGGATCGATGACATTCTGATTCACTGCACATCAACGCGCGATCTTTTGGATACCCTACGGAAGGTTTTCGAGCTTTTCCGGACGCATGGATTGAAGCTTCACGCAAAAAAGTGTCGCCTTTACTTGGAATCTGTGAAAGGTGTGGAACGATTATTTCTAAACATGGAATACGCTACGATCCAGACAGACTGCAGGCTTTACTGGATTTATCTACACCAAAAACTGGTGCTGACTTGCAGCAATTTGTCTGTGCTGCTAATTGGATGCGTCCATCCATTCCACAGTTCACATCGATCGTCGCGCCGCTGGGTGAGTTGCTTGAGCAAGTATACTCTCAGTCCAAAAGCCACACCAAACGTGCAGTGGAAAAGATATCACTAAGCCCACTATGGAGTGCAGTCGCCCACAACGCATTTGAATATGTTAAAAATGCACTGCACAATGCCGCAAGAGTTGCGAATGCCGCAACTCTTGCGCATCCAGATCCCGCCAAGCTCCTATGCTTGTTTACGGATGCTTCTGATAAGCATTGGTCATCAGTGCTAACTCAGATACCACCTGTGGATGCCGACCTGCCTTTTAATGAGCAGGGGCATGAGCCGCTAGCATTTCTATCTGGGACATTTACAGGATCCAGTGCACGCTGGTCTACTCCAGAGAAAGAAGCTTTTGCAATTGTAGAGTCTGTAACACGTCTCGATTACATACTTATGCGTCCAGGAGGATTTAATCTGTTTACGGATCATCGTAATCTTGTTTTTATATTCAATCCAGCGAGCGTCAACTCTTCTATTTCCAAACACGTCGTTAATAAGATCGAGCGATGGGCAATGAAGTTATCGGTCTTCCGCTACACTGTAGTACACATTCCTGGTGAGGAAAACTGCTGGGCTGATCTTTTATCTCGTTGGGGTGCTTCTGAAGACAAATCATATCCTTCCGGGAGTATTAATGTCTTATTCACCTGTCCACCAGCACCTGACCTGGATCCTGATTTTGAGTGGCCTACGGCTGCCTGTGTTCGTCAGGCACAGCAGTTTGCCATTTCGAAAGGGGAGGAATATCCTCCCAATCGAACTGTTCGGAAGCTATTCGTCAATCAGGATGGTGCAGTATGGATTCCGTCTCATGCAACAGAGCTTCAGTTGCGCATATGCGTTGCTGGACATTGTGGACGAGGTGGACACCGAGGTGCAACGACAACTTTTGAGAACATTTCAGATTACTTTTACTGGAAAGACATGAAGTCTGATGTCGTAACGTTCTGCAACACGTGCCTGCACTGTTTGGTCACGACAGGAGGGCACAGAGAGCCGCGACCGTTTGCACATGCGTTGCACAGTGACTCTCCTAATGAGATCATACATTTTGATTTCTTATATATGGCTAAAAGTACGACAGGGTACTTATATCTTCTCATTATCAAGGATGATGCATCCTCATATGTAATGTTGAAGCCATGCATGAAGGCTGATGCAAGCTCCGCAGTAGAAGCATTACTGAATTGGTTCTCTTTGTTTGGAGTGGTTTTGATGTGGGTTTCTGATCAAGGACCGCATTTTAAGAACACAGTGATGTCTGCTTTGAACAGAAACTTGCATGCACATCACCATTTTACGACTGCATACTGTCCCCAGTCTAATGGCACTGTGGAGGTCGTGTGTAAAGAAGTGCTTCGCGCTTCAAGAGCACTGCTATCTGAATTTAGACTTGAGGAGGATGAATGGCCGGCAGTAATCCCACTGGTACAGAGTATTTTGAATCACTCTAAGCGACCGTCATTGGGAAATAGAGCTCCTGTACAAGTCTTTACTGGCCAATGTGCGGACAACCCGCTACGCACACTATTCCCACCTACTGTACCAGTTGCTAAAGAGCTCGAGCTGGTACACGCTCAGAAACTCATGAATATAGAGAGAGTGATAGCGACACTTGATGATATTCATAGAGATGTCGGTCAACGCAAACAGAAAAAGCGTGAGAAAGAGGCAAAAGCGCATAATGCGAAGACTAACGTTCGTGATGTCAATTTTGATATTGGAGACTTCGTGCTGGTTGCGCAGAGAATACTCAAGGACAGACATAAATTGAGAGTGAAGTGGCGTGGACCCCGCAGGGTTGTCAACGCCAAGTCACCTCTTGTGTATGAAGTTGAGGATCTCATCACCCACAGTATCTCTGTGGTGCATGCTAATCGAATGAAGTTATACGCAGACTCCAAGCTTAACGTCACTGAGGATCTACTTGACTCAATTGCGCATATCAATCCACATTACAACAAAGTGGAAGAATTTCTAGACCTTAGATACAATGCAGACACAAGTCGCTATGAGGTCTTGACACGATGGTTTGGGTTTGATGACGGGGAGCCAGGATGGGAACCATTTTCTATCATGCAAGAGGATGTACCAGATCTGCTCACCCAGTTTTTAACGAAGTATCCAGATCAAGATGTGGTCCGCGCAGCTACAAGTGAGGTTCGCCTCTAAAAGAGGGGACTGCTGCACCAGCAATGTCTAATGTGCATAATGGGGTTGCTATTGGTCCTATTGGATGATCCATTTATACAGCCTATTTCTATTTCGCGCGACAGTAATTTCCGTTTATCGGACGCTATCGGGTATCCGAATATTGACTCTAATGCCCATTTCATCATCCTCATTCCAGCATATTTGGCTAAGCTATACGTATCTATATAGGCGAGTAGTGAGGCAGTGAGAGTAAAGGAGGCAAGCGTGTCACTACTTTTTCTTGCCCGAACGTAAACCGGCGAAGCAGGAGAAAGCAAGAACCCTGGTTCATCCTGATACCTTCCAGCTGAGCACCTTGTGCAGGAGGTTCGCAGTCCAGACTCACTGGTTCCTCTTGGACACTTTTCACAATCTGATACAGACTTGGCTCCTGTGCGCATGTTGATCGTTCCCGAAGGACATAATAGACATGTAGCTGCTCCTGGTTCATCTTGGTATCTGCCAGCGGGGCAGTCACTACAATCTCTTCGAAAAGTCGTATCTTCCGTTCCTTTCGGACACTTTCGACAATCTGACACAGATGTGGCGCCTTCCCCTCCATTAAAGGTTCCGTCAGGGCATCTCTTACATCTGTCCATTCCTATTTCATCTTGGTATGTTCCGGCAGAACACTTTTGGCATGATCTTTTCAGAATTGTTTCTTCAGTTCCTATCGGACACTCTTGACAATCGGACACAGATTTGGCGCCTTCCCTTGCGTTGAAAGTTCCATCGGGGCAGCGTGTACAACTCGTAGATCCAGGTTCGTCTTGATAAGTACCGGCAGAACAATCCGAACACGATCTTCCGAATATCGACGCAAAGGTCCCTCTCGGGCATTTTTTTGCAATCTGATAATGATTTGGCTCCTTCGATCGGGTTGAAAGTCCCAAACGGACAGCGCTTACAAGAACTTAGTCGTAGTTCATCCTGATACTCACCTGCAGGGCAATTTCGGCACGATATTCCTATTGAAGACGCTTCAGTTCCTAACGGACACGGGCGGCATGCGGAGCGCGACGTCGCACCAGCTTGTGGATTGAATGTTCCTATTGGACACGGCTCACACCGATCTGACGATAGGAATGTTCCAGCTCGGCATGGAGACATTCGTGAGGCTGTATCAAGAACGACATCGGCCACTGACTGAGAGTGTGTAGAGAAAGATAGGGCCAGGAGGAAGTGTACGAGGATAGAACATCGTAGAAATCGGTACGAGTTCATGATGAGAAAGCAAGAGCGAAGAACTGTGTTAGAATTTCGGTTGATCTCACTGCTATCAACAGCTGAGGGCACACTTGTATGGGGAGATTTAATGAACACGCCTGCTAGAAATTTATTTTCTTAAAGAGAGGGTAGAGAATACCGTAGAGAATGTGAAGACAAATCTCGTCTCCTCACCGCAATGCACCCATTAACAATTAACGCATAGAAATCTCAATTACAAATTAACCAATCCATCGATACTTATAGCTCCGACGCCGGATCAATAAACAGGGAGGGGGCATCGGACTCTCAAGACTTCACAGGTTATGGTCCCATCGCTACCTGACGACACACCTCGACATCTCCGCTATCTTCGCTTCATCACGAACCGATCTATCTCACTATCCGCATCTTCCGATCCATCTCACAACATGACTGACAACACCTCACCGCCCACCGACTCCCCCACCATCAGCTTTCCTGCACTGACCACGCTCATCCCCGAAAATCCCAATCCGTGGTTTGCTACTCTTCACGCTACCGCCACCGCCCACGGCGTATCCATACATTTAACATCCGACACGTCCCTACAGGACAACAATTCTCATCACCGTACTCAGCACGCCCTCACAGCCCTCATTATATCATCACTCCCAGCCACCGTCGCCACGAGAGTGGTGAAGCGCAACATGTCCTCCAATACACCCTTCCAACTTCTCCAGCGCATCGAAGAAGAAATTGCCACCAACACACCCGCCGGTCACCAATCCCTCCGCAGAGAAGCTGAGTCTATCCGCTTCCTCGACCACACCACCATCAACGACTACATATCCACTCATGCATCCCTCCGCGACCGCATGATATCAGCGAACTACCCACTCATCAACGACGAAGCAACCACCGTCGACCTCATGCTCACAGGGCTGAAACATTCCCGCAAAGGCATAGAAATGGGAAAGCTCCCAGCCGGAAACACCCCAAGATCCATCAAAGAATTCTCCCTACGCATGCACAACCTTCAAGACTTCATTCAGCTTGAAGAAGCACCCCACTCCATAACCACCCGGCGCAAATACTCCCACCCATTCTACGACTCTCCGCCCCCACCACGCGATAGAAGCAGAGCCGGACCAGCACCCCGCCATCCGTGCTCTTATCACACCTCACTAGGGTTCAAACCGCTACACTCCGACTCACAATGCCGCCACCCCCACCACCCAAAGAATGAATCACGAAGCCCCCCTAATCGCCCCAGAAACCTCACCAAACATGGAAACCACGCGAAGAGTGCCCACTTCACTCCCACCACAAACCAAGAGATAGAACCACTGCCAACCACGCACCACACAAGCGACGGTACGTTCATACTCGACTCAGGAGCTCAACCTTCCCACGTCACCCACCCCACAACAGCAATGCGTCCTATCCGGAAACATTCCACCTCTGTCACAGCAGCTAACCAAGTCTTCCCTTGCACCCACAGAGGAGTCCTCCACCTAAAATCCCCACTAGCACACATTTCCATACCAGCCGTGGCCAACCCATCCATCTCTCCGAACCTCCTATCTGTTCACGATCTCGCACAAGAATATGGAGAAGTCACATTCACACCCTCACGCGCTTTCGTCATCAACAACAAGCATCCCACAAAACCCCGCATCACGCTGACTGCAGAATGGCGCGACAACATGTACTGTGTCCGCGACACAAAAATAGTCACTGAGCCCGAAACAACACATAAAGAATCCCCCACACCACTCCCTGCAAAAGGCGCGCGCTGTATCCCCACCTCACGCAAACAAACCACAAAAACCGTCCCGAAACCCAACCAAAGGCAACCTCGCCCCAAACCACCAACAAACCCTTCCAGGCCACCACCACGGCCCATC
Source organism: Asparagopsis taxiformis (assembly GCA_030407315.1). NCBI lineage: Eukaryota > Rhodophyta > Florideophyceae > Bonnemaisoniales > Bonnemaisoniaceae > Asparagopsis > Asparagopsis taxiformis. The sequence goes on along the minus strand of JALQPE010002347.1, from coordinate 25,887 downwards.
CCCAATCCGACTACACCTTCCCCACGTACAATCACCCACAGACACACCCCACCCATTCCCACAACACTCCAGCAAACCCACAACCCCGCCTCGACCAAACCGCCGACAGCAAAGGCGAAAGAGGCACTAGAATGGCACCTCAAACTTAATCACGCACCAACCAAGCGCATATCAGCAATGTCCAAATCCAATAGCCTCCCCATACTCCCGAGCGACATAACGGAGACACCAACCACATGCTCCGCATGCGCGCCGGCGAAGCAATCCATACGCCCGCACCATCGAACCTCCCACAGCTACTCCCCTGGAGAATTCATTAGCTCTGATATTTGCGGTCCGATCTCACCCAAATCCATAGATGGCAACTCCTACTTAGTTACCTTCATTGACGCCGCCACAAGATTCCTCATAGTCGACTACCTCCCGTCACGTGCCGCCGTATCCACATCAATCCCCAAAACCATCAATCAAGTCTGCACACATCACGATCGCCCACCGCGCCACTTCCGCTCCGACAACGCCAAAGAATTCACTCAAACATCCATCCAAGACTACTTTCACCAGCTCGGCACCATATTCTCAACCACAGTCCCATACCAACCCCAAGAAAACTCAATCGCCGAACGAGTAAACCGCACCACCATGGAAGCCGCTCGAGCGAACCTACTCCACTCCGGGCTCCCCAACCCGTACTGGGAATATGCACACAAAGACGCTGTATTCAAACAAAATATGCTCTCCCACAAGGGCACAGGCACCACACCCTACGAACAATGGCACGGCACCCGCCCACAACCCACGCGCCTCTTCATATTTGGACAGATCGGCACTATCCCCTTACACAAACGGAGCTCAAAACTCAGCTCCAGAGCACTCCCCGCACGATACCTCTTCGGAAAATCCATGAGCCACATCTGCGTAGAAAGCTTCCCACCCCGACGACTCCACATCGTACGTGCCACCGACTTCAAGCCTTATTTCCAGACAACCGACCCACTCCAAACCACAAACGCCGCATTCCATGTCACTTCTCTCGACATACCCAGACAAATCACTCCAAACACCCCAGCACCATCCTCTACCAGCCATGCCCGCATGTACCCCGACGCCGACGAATGGTCAGCGGCCCACGACAACGAACTTGAAACCATAGATGCCACCAAAACAATATCTTGGGTACCCTCATCATCAGGTCCTAAACGAACACGCTTAATCCCCCTCAAGATGGCGTACCGCTACAAACGCCACACTGACGGCAGCATCGAACGCCGCAAAGCCCGAATAACCGTCCGCGGATACCGCATGCCATGCGATCAGTGATCCCCGGAATACACTACAACCCCCTCCATACTTCCACGCACATGGCGGAACGCACGACAATCAGACTCCTTTTCGCTCTTACTTCCGCATACAACCTCCGCATTGAAGCCTTCGACATCAAATCCGCTTACATACACGAATTATACGATCCGTCACACACCGTGTACGTAAAACAACCTTCGCGCTTCAACGGCGAACTGAAACACAAAGACAAAACAGGGATCCTCATACGCAACCTCTACGGCACCCCACCGGCAGCCCACATCTACTCCACTGCCCTCTTCCGCTTCCTCAAATCCTGTGGATACAATCCATCACACACTGACCCTACCCTTTTCTCCCACATCCACTCACCAACCAAATACATCCACTTCGCAATAAGCATGGACGACTTCCTAATCATATCCACCCACCAACAACTCATAGATAAACTCCACTCGGAACTTCGCCGCAAATACGACATCAAACGTATCGGCAAACCAACTCAACACCTCGGCTGGCATATCTCATATCGGCAACAGGACAGTGCCATCCACATTGGACAGCCACAACTCACGAAACACGCCCTTGAACGAGCTGGCATGCACGAATGTAACCCCACCCAAACACCTTACCCAGAACCGCTAGATGACTCTCACATCCCCCAACCGCTCACATCAACTGAATCCACCAAGTTCCGATCTATTCTTGGCGAACTACGATATATCGCCGACAGCACAAGGCCAGACATCCACCTCTCAGTCAACAGACTGGCTGCAAACATGTCTGCACCCTCTTCTACTGACCAAAGCCACCTCAAGCGAGTCCTACGCTACCTCCGCGAAACGCCAACCCACGGCCTCACTTTCCTCCCCGTCTCTGACCCATCAAAGCACCACCTCCACTCATTCGTTGATGCAGACCACGCCAATGGCAGCGATCGAAAATCCACCACCGGAACTGTCCATACCTTTAACAACACACCTATATTCTGGTCATCCAAGAAACAGTCCACCGTCGCGCTATCCACTTGCGCAGCAGAATATATAGCTGCCTCCCACGCCTCAGAACAAACAATGTGGCTCCGCCGACTACTATCCACATTCCAACCTATCACCACACCGACCATACTACACATTGACAACATGGCAGCCGTCAAAATTGCGCTCAACAAAACACCAACAAAACGCAAGCGCTACATTGATATCCGACATCACCACATTATCGACCTCATCGAACGCAACGAACTAACTGTACAACACATCCCTGGACACCTCACCCCAGCCGACATCTTCACCAAACCAGTCCATCGCCGGAAACTAACATCCATACGCAATTCCATAAACATCCTCCCTCAACTTTCCACCTCGCATTGCAGTGAGCCGGGGGCCTGTGAAGACAAATCTCGTCTCCTCACCGCAATGCACCCATTAACAATTAACGCATAGAAATCTCAATTACAAATTAACTAATCCATCGATACTTATAGCTCCGACGCCGGATCAATAAACAGGGAGGGGGCATCGGACTCTCAAGACTTCACAGAGAACATCGAGATACCATGGCTGATCTCGAGCCGAATATCGCCGGAAGATATGCGAAATATTCGAGAGTAGCTCGTGTCATGTGATGATATATCACAGATATTTTCCCGATATTCTTGTACATCTTTCTCATTGGCCGGACATGGGGCGCGGCTGCGATCGTTACGCCCTCGTAGGACCATTTTTTCAGCTTCCTCGAATCTCATTCATGCACACCGACTTCATATGCCGTCATACGTCAGAAGTTTATTTATTTCTTGTCGGCTACAACTACTGAGGCGATGGCATCATTTCTGTAATGCAAACCTGGTTAGTTTCTTGGTTAGTTAGCCTCAATATTGCGTGCGCTTCGAGAAATACACCGGTCGCATTACCGAACAATGGTTATGACTCAATCTAACCACTTTTGCTCCCGGACGTATTTACGAGAGCTCTGTACGGAGGCTAGACAGAAATGTTGGATGCAATACTGACTACAAGCAGGATTTCAAGCTTGATAATTAGACTGCGGCTTGCAGAACATTATCTTGCTAATATTGGCTTGTAATGCCGCAACTGGTGGTTGACACAGCATCGTAACGGATGGCTCTGTATTTGTGGCTCCTAATGTAACTGTGCTATCACCGCCATTCCTTGTGATTAGCACAGAAACCATGACTACAAATAGATGAATAGATATCCTCAGTAGAGAGAAAAGAGCATCGAGAAATAAAGATCCATCAGGTTATGGGCCCAGTGGCAACGACCACTACATCCAACTTGACTTCCGAAACAAGACACCACTGAAGCATTGTTCGGAGTTACTATCAGAAGAGCAGTCTCGATCACTGTTGTGCACACTGAAGTCACACCGAATAATCTACGCAATCGTCTTCAAAGCAAAAATGACAAAAGACGATGATGAAAGAATACAACGATTTCAAGGACGCAGCACGGATGATTACAATCTATGGCGTCTACGAGCAGAAATCGCACTGAAAGGGAAAGGCTATTGGGGGAAACTGAATAAGGAAGAATGCCCCGATGACATCAAAGACAAAGCCACTGCACTGCTAACTGCGTCACTCGGAGATACACCCTTTAGAGTGTGCAGTGCAAAATATAATGATCCAATGGCAATGCTCAGCCTATTGGACAAGCGATATTGTAGTAGGTAGAAAATCCGCAAAGCAGCAAAACCACCCTACGGGTGCGTCTGTGTTTTCGGAAGTGGACGCGGACGTCCAGTCTCTCTAGTACGGGTCCTAGTCGGCCCCGAGATTTACTAGAACAAATGAACGTCCGCGTCCAAAAAAAATAAAAATTTTTTGGATGCGGACGTCCACTTTCTCTAGTACATATGGCGGAATACTAGGACCCAACATCCACTTTCTCTAGTACATATGGCGGAATACTAGGGCCCGACATCCATTTTCTCTAGTACGTTTGGCGGAATACTAGGACCCGACATCCAGTATACAATATATCAGCGAAAACCGGGAGGGAAGAAATTACAGCGGATGGTAAATTCAGGGCCCATATCGGACCGTATTTTATTCTCTCATTTACGAAACTGCTCGTATACAATACGTCTCTCTAGAATAGGAAATACATATCTGGTCAGAATAGGAAATAAATACCCGGTTAGAATAGGAAATACGTATCCAGCCAGAATACGGAATACGTATCCAGCCAGAATACGAAATACGTATCCAGCCAGAATACGGAATATGTATCCAGCCAGAATATGAAATACGTATCCAGCCGGAATACAAAATACCTGTCAGCATATCGTCGATCACCCATCTCCCTCACTATCGCGTTCTCCCTACCATCCGAACGCCATGCACCACCATCCGCACATACTTCAAGAACCCTCACGACCTTGATTACAAAAAATCCGCTCCTTCCCAATTCCATCCCGCTTTCCTCGACACCACCCCAGCCCATTAAATCATCAAGACATCAAACACGAACATGGTCAGCAAAATCTTACACCACTTGAAACCCACTCTCACTTCTATCGTATGCCCCAAAATATACACATACCAGAAACACCTCACAGCTTCATTCCCCATCTTCCTACATCCCTTCTTCACTCTCCTTCAGTCCTGCCGTTCCTGCTTCACCACTCCTGCATCACATACAAAACATCAACCCCAACAGTCAGATTCAAAAGCAACGCTTACCACGACAGATATCCTAGAAACTTCCTTACTTACCTCTCATCCATCCTACACACAATACAAACCATGATCCAAAAACCTTGCAATGAATAATCAAAGTCAGCAGTCCATATCTTTGCAAAACAAGTCTTGGTGCTCAGTGAAACTTACCTTCTGTCATCAACATTCCTGCACCATCTACACAACATCAGAATCAACCACAACAGTCAGACCCAAAACCAACCTTCCCTCGCTGCTTACTTTCAAAACTCGCACACTTACCTTACCTGTTCCATCCTGCACACAATAAAAACCATAAATCACGTAATCGTGTAGCCAAGAAAAGTAGTCAGCATTCCGCATCTTCGCACAACCGGTCTGGGCGCCCAATGTGACTTACCTTCCGTCATCACTATTCCTCCATCACCTACGCAACATCGGAATCAATCGCAACAGTCAGATTGAAAACCAACGTTTCCCTCGCTACATACCCTGAGAACTCGCAAATGTACCTCTCATCCATCCTACACACAATACAAACCATGATCCAAAAACCTTGCAATGAATAATAATCATAGTCAGCAGTCCATATCTTCGCAAAGCACATCTTGGCACTCAATGAAACTTACCTTCCGTCATCAACATTCCTGCATCATCTACACAACATTGGAATCAACCACAACAGTCAGACTCAAAACCAACCTTCCCTCGCAGCATACTTTCATAACTTCACGTACCTCTCTTCCATCGATGGAAGCATGTTGACTCATGGTGTGTATTGAGCGGAGGATCCTCCGAGGAAAAATATCGCATAAACGGAAATAGTCAGACTCAAACTCCACGCTTCCCTTTGACCGCCTTTGCTTTGTTTAGTGTAGAGGATGGAACGAAGGTACGTGCGCGAATCTTGATCAAGATTCGCGCACGTACAAAGCAAAGTCGGTCAAAGAATATCAATCGGTGATGAGGGCGGAGTGGAGCCTGCGGCGTCGACCGGACAGCTTTCAGCGTCCGCTTAAGTCTTGCTGTGCATACTCGAAATCATCGCCGGCAGTGAGATTGAGTATGGCCCAAGCCATGGTCTCTGATTCCCCGAACAATGAGATCCGGATCGAGAACAACGAATATAAACATATAATTATATATATGAGAATCCATTTGCTTTCCTTACATGATCCGTGGCATATCCGCTGTAAAGCACATTCAAATTCCACGAAGTTCAGAAATAAAAAAGTTTATTATTACAAATGAATTAATTGAAAATTCATGTCCCAGGGCAGTCGTTCGTCCTTCCATGCACACGTTGCCAGCACGCAATGTGATGTAACAGTTGGAAATGATTGAACTCTCGGTTAAATTCCACCGTTGGGATGCCAGCTGGAGTGAGCACAAAACTACTACCCACAAAACTACGAACGAACACGTTACATTCCAAGTCTCGAAAGCACCACAAAAATAAAATTGGTCGCATCTGGACGGCACCAGTCTCCCCTGTTCAGCTCGCAATCCTCCCTTTTGCGTCAAAACTCGACATGGAATGCAAGTATGAAGGGTGCTTCTACTACTGCGTAGATGCTTATGCGCTCGCGCTGCATGAGCGAACGTTTCGCTACCGTTTCAGCCCCTCTCCCCAACATTTCAACAACGCTCGTGTCCCTGCCGTCACCCATGAGCCTGCTCGAAACGGCGACCATGATTCCCCGCAACCCAGCTCCCCAGACCCAGAATCTGGTCGTGCTTCCTCCAGCGACTCACCCTGTGACGCTCCACTGCCACCAGCCTCAACCCCCTCCCGCGCAGACCTCCTCGTGCAATCCCTCGCCGCCAGTCTCACAACCCTCGAGTACAAGGCCGGCGCTGGCCGCGTGAGCGAAGTCATCACCATCCTACAAGACCCCGCATTCTCCCTAGAAAAGTTCAACAGCGCCGTTCGCACCGTAGAAGAATGTCGCCACGTTACCGCTTCCATGGTCGAAACACATTTCCGCACCGAAGGTTACAAGAGCCACATCATTCCAGACAAAACTGGTAAGTACTCGGCACAGCTGTACCTCCGCGACCCAGTCGACATGCTCCGCAGGCAGTTAGCACTGGCTAACGACCAAAATACTCTCTTCCACCCCTCCCCACAGACCGCCCCAGACGGCACCGCAATTTTTTCTCATCCCCTACACACAGAATTCGCGAAAACGCTGCACCAGGTTACTAGACAGCGCGTTCAGCTCTCGGAAGATCCACAGGTCGTATGGGCAGAGGAAACTGATCCCACACCTTCCTCCTTTGCCGGCCTCCTCCAAGTGTACTCCGACAAGAGCAGCACAAGCCTCAAGAGCTCCGCAATCGTCGCATACCCCATACACGTCACACTGCTCAACTTCTCCGCCCCCCTCCGTCGCCACTGCATCCGTACCGGCCTCACCATCGTCGGGTATCTTCCGTACATTGTTAACCCTTCGTCCAACGCCTTGTTCGGTGATGAAATGCCGACAACCTCTAGTTCTGCTAGTCGCGCCCGCAAAATTGATATTCTTCATAAAGCACTCGAAAAAGTGTTTTCGTCCCTATCCACCGCGTTCTCTTCCGGGTTCCCCTGCACAGACTCCACTGCGACTGCCCGCCAATGCTTTCCCATCCTAGCCAATTATTGCTGCGACTTTCCAGAGGCCAAAGAGCTGTCATGCACTCGCAACAGCACTACCACCACACATCCCTGCCACCGCTGCTACATCCCCGCCACTCAACTTGAATCCAGCGCGCCACACCAGCCCCGCTCCCTCGATGATACACGCTCTGCACGCCAAGAGAGCGCTCAGGAGCATACAACTGCTCCGCTCGAAGCTCTCTTCCTCCTCGAACAACACTCTGTCCTCGAATCAACCGTTCTTTTACCCACAAACAGTCCCCTAGACCCGTACAACATTTTCTCCTTCGAGCCTCTGCACAATCTCCACCTCGGCATCTCAAAGCTCATCAAACAGTGCATTGTCCACCGCCTCAGCTCCCCAGACCTCACCACCACCACTGCCTCCCGGACAGCCCGATCCTGCCACTCTTTTGCCTCTGCACAACTCCTCGTTCCGGTCTGGCACCATAACGCTATTCCAGCAACTCGGTGACACAGCTGCACAAGCGTTCCTCACCCTCGCTAGACTGCGCGCCACGGCAGAAGGCCCTCCAATACATGACATGGACATTTCCGTCACCGTGGTAAAGTCCGCCTACGTCATGGGAGGGTACGTCCCAGATGCCGACGACTTTGACCCGCACAGTGGCATGCTTCGCCCCACAAACGTGTCGAGGCACAAGCAGCAGCGCGTCTTTGCAACTTCATCATTCGGCCCCGCAAAGAGATCGCAGTACTCCTTTGTCGTCATCTCCGGAACTGCCGATGACTACAGAACCATATGGGTAGGGCGCGTCCTGGCACTGGTACGTCTGCAGTCTCCAAACCTGTTTCAACCTGTAGAACTCGCTTTCGTGCAGTATATGACCTGCTTTGCCCCAAAAACCGCTGTGGAAAAATCACTTGGGTGCATTTGTTTAAAGTGGTCCACATGGGACCCGGACAACGGATCCGTTGACAGCAATGACACTGCATCCCACAGTGCAGGTGGTCCTTGGTTTGACCTCATTCCTGCATCTACTATATCTGGCACCGTGCACATCGTACGAAGTAACTTTCCAGTCAAGCCATTTACGAAACAAATGCACTGGTCGGACCACCGTTTCTATCTCAACCGCTTCTACACCAACACTGATTACCAGTTCACAGATGATAATGAAGAAGAATAAATCTAAATCGCAGCACTCTATTGATAATGTACTACATGATAAGCCTTCTAGTCAACGTCACATTTACTGCACTAATTTCAACCATCCTCCATTACGCCAAAACTGTTATCAGCAGTTGCTGCATGGCGCCGCTCCATGCCCCCATACTGTGGGGCATTGATTTCTACATTCAGGTTTGCACTCAGGTGTCCAGCATATGGGTCAACGACGAAAAGTTCTGCGCCAATTAGTCCTTGCGCAATCACACAATCCATTACAGAACCGAGGTTTGATGTAATATGCGATTGAATCCAATCCTCGGACACTAGAACAAGTGATGAGCAACGGTTTACATCATCAACGACATGAACAATTCCAGACCCCTCTCCGGTTTGCCACACTTCAACAGCCTCTCTCGTCACAGTACGGCTTGCAAACACATGCCGTGACTGTGCACTAGTCCGCTGTTCGCTCTCGACAACGTCCGTTTCTTCACTTGCTTGCGAGCCTTGCAGACAAGACATGCAGTACACCACCATACCAACTAATTGCTGAAAAGCTACCCCCACATATTGACTGTACCTCCTTGTAAACTCCTTCTGCCGTGCACCTCCTTTCCCCTTCGGTTCATCCAAACACTCCACAGTAGTCACTAGCCAAGCATCCAGGCGCGCCAGCGTTAGTATGCTCGTCTCTATGTCCATTACTTGTTCTGGTCGTATCGAATAACCCCTGAAGATGTCCAGCATGTAGTATACGTGGCAATTCCGAAATTGCAAATAATTACGATTTCCGCGGAATTACGAATTTCCGCGGACCCGAGCGATAACAGCAATGCACGAACATTGCTGGCGCGTGCGCGCGCGCAACCGGCACACGTGTGCAACGAACGTACTGGCAACGGCCAACGGACCAACGGGTCCCTACGTGTGACCCACAAGGTCCTTTCCCATTCGGGGACGTTACGAGCAGTGTTTACACTGTAAAGCGATGCCATCGTGGCCATATAGGTATTGGCATCGTGCCGGGAGGGAAAGGGGAGAATTCATCGAACGAGCAACGGCTCTAGTCTACGACTGACTTCTACGTTTTACGTTTACGTTTTGCCTAGCGAGGCTTCGTCTCCGTCGAGCTGCGTACTCCCTACCCATCGCCGCACGTAAGGCTGATTGCGTGTAGTGCCTCCGGGCTTGGTTGAGAGCGCCTCCGGTGACGTACCACCTCGTTTGCTAACGTAATCCTCGCGTGGATTGTTGCGTCGTGACGCTCGTGTCTACTCGCTAACCTATCTCTACCTTTCTACCTACCAATACAGTCAAACACCAGCGGGTGGACTGTTCGTTCGTTTCGTCGTAAGGACATCGTGTCCGTAGCTCGTACCAGCTATCTAGAACTAACGTTGTTCCACACTGGTCTCTCGACCTAGAAGTTGCTACGAGCATAACGACAACCAACGAGGTTGAGCTCTTTTACGTTTACGAAAAGCTACGTGCTACAGACGACGGTCTATGAATTACGCTGTGTCGAATTCCAGCGCGTCGCCCAGGCAACCGTTGCCAACGTCAGCGGACGCCGAAGCCGACGTGGCCTTGTCAGCAGAAGCGATCTTCGCGACTGATCGATCTATCCCGCCGGATATCGAGGCGATCGGCCAGCTACCACGTACGGTAAGCCCGTTTGAGTCCGTGAGCATGGACCCCGCAACGCGCGGTCAGCTCAACGAAGGGAACGTGACTCCCACGGCACTACGTGTAGTGTACGAAGACCTTCGAGGTCACATCGAAAGGGCGAGCGACGCGGCCGTCGACGAAGCCGTAAGGCAGAGACTCGGAGTCTCGGAGCACGAAGCTCGTGCGTTACGTGAACGCTCAGCGACCCTCGAACGGGAAAACGAAGATTTACGAAACCGCCTCTCCGCCGTGGAGGGAAGACTCGACTCGTTTGTCGTAGTATTTAACGAAATCGTCGCCGGACGTTCCGCTCCGCCGAGCGGAAGCGTTCCGAATTACGAAGAAGGCTCGCGCGCCTATAACTCGCAATCCTCCCCGGCCGTTCCGGGAGGATACCCACCAACACCCGGTCCGACGACCCCGACAACGTACGGGAGGGGGGCGACAGTGCAACGAGCCATCGCCAACCCCGACGAGACGCCACGAAGGCAATTGCGTTTTAACGATACGCCAGACCACGCGCGGTCGGCGGACGCAGCACGAGCTGCGCAACTCGATACGAGAGCTCCCCCGCCACGTGAGACGTACATTCCGTGGCTGGGTACGTTCGGCACGACGGACACGCGAGTCCACGAAAACGAACGTGCCGACGCGGTACGCTTACCAGGGAACGCCCTCGGACCCGTTTGCCACGCGTTGGCAGAGCACACGACAATGCTCGACGCATTTGCGAACGTGGTGTCGTACCGCATGTACCGACTTAACGATGTACGTGAACATCTCTACGTGAACGAGAGTCAAAGCGTACATAAGCTCAAACGTGAGCTGGAGGGACTTTTCCCTACGTTAAAGCCGTTCTCCGGCCGGAATCCGATTACGTTGCTCGGATTCCTCGCCCAAATACGTGATGGGTTCAGCACACTCGGAGTGTGCGAGGGAGTGGCAGTACGTGCGCTGCACTTCTTCCTCGACGGGGACGCCCGACGGTTCTACGATTCCCAGTGTACGACTGGCGTGATCACGACTGATCCGACGAAGAGGTTCTCGTGGCCTCACGTAATCAACGCGTTGATTAAACGATACCTGCAAGACGACGTGCTGCAGGAGGCCTACGAAAAGGTCACGATGATCACGCAGAGTCCTAACGAGGACGAGAATCAGTACGCTGATAGACTCGACACCGCCACGCGGGCGTGCAACTACGTGTTTACGGATCGACTCCTCGTTCACCACTACGTACGTGGTTTGCTGCCCTCGACGCGGGCAGCCGTGACGGAACGACTCCGGTCACTCCCCGAACGAGAGAGGAACGACCTCACCGTTGTGAGACGATTGGCGACGGCCGAAGGAACGACCTTCCGTGCACGTACGGCAGCTGTCGCGTCAGCCGCGAAACCGAAAGTGCGGTTTCCGGTGAAGCCTACGTTGGCTATTTCCGACCACGAGTCGAAGAAGTTCGCGGACTACGACGAGTCCGCGTACTTACGTAACGAACGGGCTAACGAGCCCAGTTACCAAGATGGTAACCCGAATATCCCCGCGAGGGATGATGACAACGTGTCGCTCGCTGCGGTTCACGTTGCCGAGAATTTAGAGGCGATCCTCTTCACGAACGGGCCGCCGCCCAACGACACGAAAACGGCAAACGAAAAGCCGGACGAGCTCGAAGCTCGATTGAACCGTCCATGCGAGGACGTGCCGAAGCTCACGAGCGAGCAGACGCAATTGGCGCACTCCGTAATCCCGAATGATTACTGGACGCTGTCGTGTTGGTCATGCCGCGAAGATGGCCACTCGACGTTTACGTGTCCGCGTCTGACGCCAGATCAACGGATCTTTTTCGCGTACAAGTACTACCTCTTCCACGTGAAGAGCAACCCACGTCAGGCTGAGTACTTCCGCCAACGAATGGCAAAGCGTAACCAGGAACGACCTGGTGAGCGAGGGAACGTGAACCCGCGGAGGTACGGCACGCCGCCTACGATACTCCGAAACCCCAATCGTGACGGGGGAAGGGCCTTCGACAGGCGCCGCGGCGACTTTCGTAATGATCGACGTGACCCCCGCCCGTGGGCGAACGAACGAAATGGCCAGCGTAATGGCCGCAGCGGAGTCTACGTGACGACTTCCGCTGACGAAACACCACTCGAGGTGGAAACGAGTCACGATGACGAACGAGCTTCGTGGGCTCACGACGACGACGTGTCGAACGGCCTCGCGCCGGAAAACGACCAGGCGATGTAGGTCACGAGCCACCCACATCGCCTGAACCCTTACGTGAAAGGGGGACGACCGACGTCGATGATTGGTCCTCCGCAGGCTCACCGACGAACGAGAGCTACGAAAAGCTCACGGCCGCGAAGGCCAACTCGAGTCAAACGACACCCGACGTGGGGAGAGAAACGAAGTCCGACGGGACGAACGAACCTCACACGAAGAGGAAGTCTCGCAGACGAGCGAGACGCGCTACCCGGAAGCACGACGCTTCCGAGCGCGAGAAAGCCAAGCACGCGGCTTATACGAAGCGTGTCGACGCAAAAGAAGCCATACGGGCTCATACGGTGAAGCGACGAACCGCTAGCGAAGACGTAGACCGCGCGCCGGTCAGGACCGAACCGTTGGTCCTCGACGGGCATACGTGCCTACTTGCGTCGAAGCATTATATCGTATCCGGAACGATCGGACTAGACCTCAACGTGATGAGGGCGATTACCATCGCGATGGATACGTGCAGCGGCTACAACTTGATACGAACAAGTTTACTACCCTACGACTGGGTCGACCGCTGTCTACGTGACGAAGAGCTACCGAAGCTCGGAGACGCCAACGGGCGACGTTTGCCTATCGAAGGCGCCATCCTGCTTCGTGTCAGGTTGGGGAACTCGCTGTTCCGCGTAAAATTCTTCGTAGCCAACACGCTGGCTGTTCCCGTCATAATGGGCACGTCGTTCATGTCGAAGCATGTCGACGCTATACGCTGTCGAGCGCAGACAATCGACCTCCATCGAGGAGATACGATACCCATTATCGCGGAGGGTGATACGACGACTCCATACGAGGAGGGGGAAGAGACGAATCCAAACGTGGAACACCCGAAGCGCCGCGAGCGTAACGCGGCCTCGAATCGGCCAAGCCGAACGTTTTCGGTGCGCCTGACGAAGTACACGCGTGTACCGGCGATGTCGCAACGGACCGTCAACGTGACGACGGATGCGACCGGACTCGTGTTCCTCGAACCGAAAGCGTCGGTGCAATTCCGGCATGGGCTTCGTATAGCCAACGGAGTGGTCGACGTAGGACCCAGAGAGACGTTCTCTATTATCGTATCTAACTTCACGAAGAAGGACCGCGAGCTGCCGAAAGGCGCGACGATTGCGTACGCGGTACGCTCCCCGTTGGGAATCGTCCCACTCAAGCGTGAGGGCGGCGAAGCCCTCGCGAAGGTTTTGAACCTACCGCTAGTCGACGCGACGACGCGGACGAATACGAACGGGTTGGGCGACGAAACGCCAGACCCGTTGGTCAACGAAAAGGGGAACGACCCCGCCACGGATTGGCAGTCGACAATCGATTTGTCGCACCTCGACGACGAGGATTTACGAAAGCGCATCAACGAGATGCTAGCTACACATTCGTCAATGTGGACGAGCGGACGCCTCGGCGAAATCAATGCTACGGAGCATCGAATCGAACTCGAACCGGGCACGCGGCCCATACGTTCAATGCCCTATCGTCAGGGTCCGGCTCTACGTACGATAGCCGAGGAGCAGATCACGAAGATGCTCAACGAAGGGGTTATCGAACCCGCGTCCAGCGAATGGGCGTCACCAATCGTGTTGGTGCCGAAGAAGGACGGATCCTTACGTTTCTGTGTCGATTACAGGCGTTTGAACGCGAAAACGATCGCTGATTCGTACCCGCTTCCTCGTATGGAAGATTGCCTCGATTCGCTTGGCGACGCCGCCATCTTCACGACACTCGATTGTAACGCCGGTTACTGGCAAGTGCCCGTCTCCGCCGAGGACCGTGATAAGACAACGTTTACGTCTTTCATGGGAACGTATCGCTACGTGCGAATGCCATTCGGGCTACGAAATGCCCCCGCTACGTTTCAGCGGACGTTGGACATAATTCTCTCCGGAGTACGTTGGCAATCGTGCCTTGTCTACTTAGACGACGTAATCGTCTTTTCGAAAGACCTCGAATCTCACCTGGGTCACGTTGACCAGGTGCTTTCCCTGCTACGCGCAGCGGGAGTAACGTTAAAACTCACGAAGTGCTCGTTCTTTCAACCACGAGTTGACTACCTGGGGCACGTGATCACCCCAGGGAAGCTGCACGTTGCAGCTCGGAACAAGGAAGCCTTTCGTACGGCTACGTTCCCACGCGACAAGACGCAATGTCGATCGTTTTTGGGCGCGGCCAACGTTTACCGCCGTTTCGTAAAGGCGTATGCCGAGATCGCTCGGCCACTCAACACGATGTTGAAGAAGGACGCTTCCCCCGATTGGACGAACCCAACGGACGCGCAAACGAATGCGTTCGAAACGTTGAAGACGATACTGGTGTCGCCACCAGTATTGCACCTTCCGAAGGCGGGACGTCCGTTCATGATCGATACCGACGCGTCGGCGTATCAGCTGGGAGCTACGTTGCTCCAGCAGCAGAACGAAGATAAACCCAACGAATGGGTGCCGATTGGGTACTGGTCGAAGACCCTCAACGAAACCGAACGCGGTTACTCGGCGACCGAGCGCGAGTGCTACTCCGTCGTCTGGGCGATAACGTCGCTCCGACCCTACGTAGAGGGTCAACGATTTACCGTACGTACGGACCACGAAGCCTTGCGTTGGCTAATGACGTTGACGGACGCGTCCGGACGACTGCTACGATGGAGGCTACGCGTTGCCGAATTCGATTTCGAAGTTACGTACAGGCCTGGGCGCGTGCACCAGGTACCTGACGCTTTATCACGTGTGATATCTACGTATGACGACGGTCGACCCGTCGACGATGACGTACCATCGTACGGGGACGCGGTCCTCGTGACGACTCGCAGTCGGCGACAACCCACACGAAATGGGCAAGGACGAACGACGTCCGTACGTAAAAAGGCAACGAATGCCAGGGGTCACGACGACCCGTCGAACGAGACTCGTGATGAACGAACATCAGCCACGACGGCTGGCCACGATGGCCTCGAGTTCAACCGCGACGCGTCGCTCGATGACGTTCTCGACGAGGAACCGGATTTCCTCGACGAACAGCGCGCTGCTGAAGACGATTCGGCACGCGTGCCACCAGCTGACGTTCAGCTTCCCATTACGAGGGACGAGCTTATCGAAGCTCAACGCGAGGACGCGTTCTGTCAAACGATACTGACACGACAGTCCGAGACGCAGGACGCTGCATTCTTCGAAGGCCACGATGGCTTACTCCGACGCCGGAGCCCTCACGACGAGGAACGTACACAAATCGTTGTGCCGGCTTCGTTACGGCCGCGGCTGCTGGAGTTAACGCACCACCACGTCCTCGCTGGACATCCCGGACAAACACGTATGTACTACACCCTACGGAGGACGTACTACTGGCCCGCGATGGCCGCCGACATCCACGCAACGGTACGAAACTGCGTCGGATGTGCGAAGAACCGCGTGAAGCTTCGCAAACGGACGAACCCGTTACGTTTATTTCCGGCTACGGAGCCGCTGCGAGACCTATGTATCGACATACTAGGTCCGCTTACGAAGACCACGCGTGGTAACCGATTTATTCTCGTGATAACGGACCGCTTCACGAAGCTGACTAGAGTCGTACCTCTACGAAATATCGATTCCGCCAACGTGGCGAGCGCGTTCGTCAACGCATGGGTCTTCTCGTATGGACCCCCACGGACGCTCATAAGCGATAACGGAAAGCAGTTCGCTGCTAAGTTTTTCCAGCGCGTCTGTAACGAAATTGGCGTAACGAACGTCTTTACGTCGACGTACCACCCCCAAACGAACGGGCAGGTGGAGCGCTACAACAGGACGATCCTGGCGATGCTGCGCAATTACGTGAACGAAAACCAGAACGACTGGGATCGATACGCATCGGCGTTAACGTTTGCGTACAACACGCATGTGCATTCGAGCACGGGCACGACGCCCTTCGACTTGATTCTCACGAATCCACCGCCACCGTTGGCGCTACACACGTCGGTAACGAACCGCGAACTACCCGACGGGGGAGGGCGAGCCACTTACGTTCGTGAGCTCGCCACAACGATGGATAACGCGTATCGAACGCTGAAGGCCGCGCAGGCACGTTATAAACGAAACTTCGACAAACGAGTCCGTGTCTCGAATCGAAACATCCGCGCGGGAGAATACGTATTCATCGACCCGACGGACGGGACCACGAAGGGCACGAAGCTCGGAAACCACGCGTTGGGACCGTTCCGCGTACTACGTAACGACGTACGTACGTTCGTCATCCAACGAGGAGACGTAGTTGAACGTGTCAACTCGGACCGCGTTGCGTACGCGCCAACGCCGGCGAACGCGCCCCCGCCGGAGCCATACGATGCCACCGAGGCAGATCTCGACAAGAACCGCGACGGTCCGGCGTACGTAGTAGACGACCTACTCAACCATCGCGTAAACGATGACGGCACCCTAGACTTCCTCGTGAAGTGGGTCGGGTATCGTAACCCTACGTGGGAGCCCCGCCGGAACGTATCTGAAGAGAGCGTCTCTCGATACTTCGCACGCGTGCGACGAGCAACAACGTGAAAGGCCACGACGGCCCCCGAAAACGCACACGAGCGTCGGGTTAAGCGCACGCGTGCGCGACGTTGCACGATGCAACAAACGAAGGCGACGAGCCGCACGAACCACAAGCGAAGGCACAACGAGTGGCCGGGACGTCCACCCTTGCGTTGGGGGGGCGCGATGCGTGCTAGAGCCGTCGCTCTTTTCTTTTTCGACACCATACGTTGGTGGAGGCACGAGCGCCAACGAAAGATTGGACGACGAGTCCACGCGCGGACGATTCACACGATGTGAAGAGCCACGACTGGCTCGACAGTGTTGTCCGTCCCACAGGCGACGATGACGACATCATGGGCCACGGACGGACAACACGTCAGATTTTTCGCGCGAAAAATTATACTTGGGCCAGCGGGCCATGGACGCACGGTACGAAAAATCGGGCCGATTACAGTGCGCTAATCCGGCCAAATCTCGGGACACGCGTGCCCCGAAAATTTCGTAATTTTGGCATATCACGTGAGCCATCGTACGTCCCCGTGGACAGCCGCTGACAACGAGTCGCATCGACCAACGAGGTCAACGCCAACAGCTCGCGAGCTAACGGCAACGTGACGCCGGAAGGCGGAGAAACGACGTAGGACGGACGCGTCCCCAACGACGATGGCAACGGCCTCATCACGAAACTTCACGCACGAAGCGAAGCGAAGCTGTACGATAGCTAAACGAGCCAGACCAACGGGTCTCAGCGCACGAAGCGCGCGCGAAAAACGTGCGAAACGAAAGAGCCAACGAGGCCGCAACGACGGACGACGAACGAAAACGCGGACGTCTCGAATGCGATGTGCCGGCGAACCGTTATCGCCATCGTGAGGCACGACGCCGAACACGGTAGCCACGTACGGCAACCACGGAACGACACAACGGTGTCCTGCCACGCGGGCGCAACGATTGAAGCGCAATAACAACGTGCCCGCGGGCTACCCATAACGATGCGAGCAAACCCGAAAGGGGTTGACCACGTACGGTCACGAAGACCAAGACGCGCACGTCCGCGTCGCAACCGAAAAAGCTAACGAAAGCTTCAGCCCCGTTCGCACCCGAAGGCGCGCGCGCCACCTGCCACGTCGGCCAGGATACGAGCGCGTACGCGGACGTCGCTAACGATAACGACGCACGCCAACGGGTCGGACGCACGAAGCGAAATACGAATACGCAACGGTGTACAAGCTGGTAGCCAACGTAAACGGCACAGCTGAAGGCAACGTTAGCCGACGAAACTGGCTCACGTAACAGCCTCGAACGCCCGCGGGCGTGCGAAACGACTTCGTCAGTCGCGTCCCCGCCGGGTCCGCAAGGCGAATAAACGGGATTACGCAACGGCGTAGAAGGCGAGCATTACGTATGCCCAGGTGCACGACGCACCAAAAACGGATGAGCTAACGAAACGCTCCTCGGACGCCGCGGCGAACGACGCCGCCACGCGAAGCGGACTAGCGCAACGATTGCGCCACCGGCTAACGAGAAGCCGCGGTAACGTGAAGCGCGACGGCGCTAACAGTGTTAACGGCTATACGAAAAGCCAAGCCCGTCGGCAAAAACGTTGCCAACGGTACCGCGACGCACCATGACGCACTGCCCCGTACACGCAACGGCGTGAAACGTCAAGCCAACTCACCCACGAGTCGGCCTGACGTTTAACGAATTCTACGTTCAGCTCAGCGGAGCAAATTAAAAATTAGCACCGACGTGCTACACGGCAAAGAGCTCGAACGCTCAACGAAACTCGGCACCCGACGGGGTCATTCGCACGAGAAGCGCCGGCGGAAACGATTTCCGAGTTAGTTACAAAATGATGACGCCACTGGCCAACGTGAAGCCGCGGGAACGTGAAGCGCGACGGCGCTAACGATGTTCGCTAATGACGTCAATGGCTATACGAAAAGCCAAGCCCGCCGGCAACTACGTCCTCAACGGAACCGCAACGTACTGCGACGAATTGATGCGTACACGCCACGGCGTAGAACGTCAAACCGACTCACGCGCGAGCCGGTCTGACGTTCGACGAATTTTTCGCCCAGCTCATCGGAGCAAATTAAATTGGCACCGACGTGCTACGTGCCAAAGAGCTCGAATGCTCAACGGAATTAGACACCCGACGGGGTTATCCGCACAAGAAGCGACGACGGAAACGATTTCCGAGTTAGTTACTAAATGATACGCACGCCAACGGGCTCTACGATCGAGTTTAACGTACCACTCGCAGTGAAAAGCCGCCGCTACGCGCCGCCGCTTAGCCGAATAGTTACGATTCGTGCGAACCTGCCAACGGGCACACGCCGCTGCGAACGCGGAAGACTAGCTACGTAAGCCATACGACACCCAACGGGGTAGACGCCACAACAAAAAAATTGTGGGGAGGGGCTTAACGCTTACCCCTCCCCCGCTGCAGACGACCTGCCAACACGTATTACGAAGCTCAACGGAGCCATGCGATTACGCAAAGAAACAAACGAAAGTTTACGAAGCAGCTCGATGCTAAAAGCCTACGAGGCCTACGACTAACCACGGAACGACGCCAACGGGCGGGCCTCGATGATTACGAAAGAGCCGGAGCGCACGCGCGCGCTCCGGCGCCGTGGCGATTCGATCAGCCAACCGGGCCGCGTACGTTTCAACGAGATTTTTCGGGACAACTGCCACGTCCGCAGTTGTACCCGAAAAGGCGCCACGGCCCCGTGTCTCAGGCGCGTCCTAACGGGCCTCGCGTGGCCGGGACGTCCACGTGTGGGGGTGGGGCTGTGTAGTATACGTGGCAATTCCGAAATTGCAAATAATTACGATTTCCGCGGAATTACGAATTTCCGCGGACCCGAGCGATAACAGCAATGCACGAACATTGCTGGCGCGTGCGCGCGCGCAACCGGCACACGTGTGCAACGAACGTACTGGCAACGGCCAACGGACCAACGGGTCCCTACGTGTGACCCACAAGGTCCTTTCCCATTCGGGGACGTTACGAGCAGTGTTTACACTGTAAAGCGATGCCATCGTGGCCATATAGGTATTGGCATCGTGCCGGGAGGGAAAGGGGAGAATTCATCGAACGAGCAACGGCTCTAGTCTACGACTGACTTCTACGTTTTACGTTTACGTTTTGCCTAGCGAGGCTTCGTCTCCGTCGAGCTGCGTACTCCCTACCCATCGCCGCACGTAAGGCTGATTGCGTGTAGTGCCTCCGGGCTTGGTTGAGAGCGCCTCCGGTGACGTACCACCTCGTTTGCTAACGTAATCCTCGCGTGGATTGTTGCGTCGTGACGCTCGTGTCTACTCGCTAACCTATCTCTACCTTTCTACCTACAATACAGTCAAACACCAGCGGGTGGACTGTTCGTTCGTTTCGTCGTAAGGACATCGTGTCCGTAGCTCGTACCAGCTATCTAGAACTAACGTTGTTCCACACAGCACATTCACAGCTACTCGGTTGTTAAACCATGCATCACCATTCACTTCCATTTCGAAGCTGTCAGGAACCATGCCTTTGCTGTATCGCAGCTCTGAGAACGGTGCCGTTCGCCACCTCCCCATATCCAAATCACCGTTGCTTTCCCGTTTCAAAAGCTTCTCAGACGCTTCGCGCTTTTGATCCTCTCGCTCGTCCATCTCAGCTCGCGTCGTCAGCGTAGTGCATCTAGACATTAATTTCGTGTACCCCAGCGAACCGAACAATCTGTCCCTCGCATTACGCTTCCGTGCACTCATCACGTCGGACAGTTTCTGCGTCACCTTCACTTTCAATTCCTTGCTCCCCGCCACAGCCTCTTGACAGCACACACGCTGCTCCTCATCGGAAAACACATCACACCACGGACTTTGACGCAGTACGTGTCGCACCAAGTCATTCAGCAGATCACTCTCGTCTCTGTACGAAGGTGTATACCACTGCAGATTCTTGATGATATAGCCCGGAGGGGTAGCAATATATCCTACACCGTTTTCGCTCCAAAGTGCCCCTTCTACCGGCTCTACCTCGATGGTACGTCCAGTCCAACGTCTCTGCGTTTGTTCCGCTATAGGGTCCAGCTCCATAGTCTCGTTCTTGCACCACTTTGTCAGGTTTTCCTCAACCGCCCTAAGAACTCCAAGGTATTTCACAGGAATGGCTTTCTGTATTTTCGACTTACCGCCACCGTGATCACTGATTCTACCTGTTCTCGCAATTGCAGTAAGGCTGGCATTTTCCGCCTGCAGAGTCTTCACCTTAGCCTCCAACGCAACTATCTCCGTGGTGAGCGCCTTGTTTGCTATGTCCTGGCTAAACACTTTTTTTCCAGCTCCGCGATCTTCTTTTTCTGCGCATTGATGCGACTCGCCATTAAATCGATGGATTCCGGCGGATGCAACCTCTCTGCCCTCACCGTCCCCCCATCTCCCACGCTATCGGGATTATGATGTCCTCCATCGGCATTAGCCTGACGTCGCGGGGGCGTTACGCGCATATTTGGCACCAATGACAGTCTGTTGTGACGAGGCCCGCACTCCGGCTGCTCTCTCCCCTCAGTACCACCTGACCGCCGATGATAGTTGGCATCCTGTGAACGTTGCTCAGGAACAACATCCCTTGCCGCTATCCTCGGGTCCCTGACTGCATTACCTGCTGGGGCTGATGTACTCGGCATAGTTGGCGCAGTGGGGGTCACAGCCTCCAGTGTCTCGCGAACCCCCGGCTGGGACTCCGTCTGCAGCACCTCCGCATCTGCCAACCCGGGAGAAACTACCTTTGCCATAGCACTCTGCCGCAATTCCAACATGTTTTGAGCCACTATCATGTCATCATCATGATGTTCACTGTCCCTGCGAGCACGCTTGCCTCGGTCAAGCCCCATCTCTCTCCGCGCCGTTCCTCCTTCCTCACTTTCTCGCTGCGGATCCCCAGTTCTGCGCCGGTCCGTCTTGCGACTACCGGACCGCGGTTCAATGCTGCCGGTAGGCCCAGACCGCTTCTTCGCACGGGATTGTCGGGCACTCGATACAGCAGCTGCTGACCGGGTTTTCTGGAGGCCCGGAGGCTTTGGAGCTTTCTTCGCAATACGCGGCGGCATAATGAAGCTTTCCGGAAGCGATGGAACGATTGAGTTGCACGAGATACAAAAAAGATTGCTGTATAGTGTCGGTAACCACAACGGTCTGCGATGAACGTTCAGGTCAGGTCAAGTACCGGATAATACGCCAACAGCCCAGATTGTATACGGTAGGCAGTCATCAACAGTATTTAATGAGGTACAATTACAGCTGTAGAGCTAGGCCGCGAGCACCCCTATGTCCGGAAGACGTCCTGATTTGAATTAAAATTTGGGCTATTCTCAAAAACATGCACATGTGAACATGTTTTTGAGATGGGGGGTGTGCCGTACGGCACAATAGACCCGCTGAAATCGATGTTTTTTGCAATAGTTTTTTCTGCCCTGAATTGTAGAATTTCTGGGCTGGACAGCAATGCAACTGAGCTGGACATCCACCGGGCGTCCATTTCAACTTGGTCGTTGTATTTTGCATCTGCACGCATAACAGCATCCAAGCAGTCAGGTTCACTGCTCGGACGAAGTGCACCTGGAGTGTGAACGATTGGTTTTTGACAGGCGAGTACTGCTCAATAGGTTTCACCCTGGACTAATGGTGGCTGGACATGCTGCATTATATGATATACTTCAACTCTGGAACGTAGCTTTATTTGTAGTCGAAATGACTATGTCTTTCGTGACCCTAATTCCATGCTCTAAACGCTGTCCCATAATGAACGTAGAGCTCCTGCCCCGGACGGATATCGCGGATTGCACGTACTACAATGATCTTCGGATTTTCTAGGTCCTTCGCCTTGAGCTTCTTCCCCGTCGAACCGCTGCTGTAGTTCTCGACAAACTCGACGTTGGCCATCCGCCTGGTGTCTTCCGCCGGAGTGTCCTCACCTCGCAAATACCGCGGGTCGTTGATGAACTGCGCCGAACAGAACGGAGCCGGAACAATCCAAATTGGATGCTCGATGTTTTCGTCGTCCTCCGCTGTTGCATACAGCTTGATGGCATACATCAAGAATGTTTCCTTCGTTATCGCCATGTGACCCTCTCCGTACGCGAACCTCATCGACTCCTTGCTCATATCAGAGTACACAACAGTTCCGTAGTATGCACATACTTCGTCACCAACATTAAATGTCTGTTCAGCGAAGAGCCCTCTTCCTGCATTTGGATGCTTAATCAGCGATGGTCGAACGCTCAATTTTTTCGCAACACAATCGTGTGCCCGCATCACGCGAGGGTTTTCAGTTTGCAACCAGCGGCGCAGGGAAGGTGGCCAATAATGTACCGGTTTCTCCATGTGCTCGCGCGACGCAATCGACTCTGGGCACAGCTGCCAGAGGTACTGCCGAATATATTTCGGGAACCTCTGGTACAGGGGAAGGCCAGGTGGGGGTTCGATGATCCTGCGTTCCCTCTGCGTACGCATCGTGACAGAGGGGGACGCCAAGAACTTCTCAGCACTCTGTTTCGCTTCTGTCGTGACCCTCATGTCAGTGTTGTTTGAAAGAATTACACGTGACATGACTGCACACAGCTTTGGAAGCGATCGTGCCACACACAATTTGTCCATGTCACTGCCGACGAAAACACGGTGCTCAGGCAAGCTCATAGCTGCTTTTCCCGTTGCGAAAGTGCCAGAGAATGGATCGACAACAATATCACCAGGCTGTGAATGCTGGCTGATCAACTCCATCATGAGAGCGACGCTCTTCTGCTCTGCACGAACTCTGACCGTAGCACCGGTTGTGCTCCTTGTTCGCCACACCATCTCATTCGAATCGATGGCGGGCATATTGATGGTGACGTTGCACCACGCCGGGTACGTGCCGTCCATGTATCCGTGGTTCCTATAGGCCACCATCTCGCTTCCGGTCTTGAACGGAACACCTCGCTTCCAGAAGTGGATAGCGACCTCTGCCATGTTCATGCGTTGGTACCTCTTCCGCCCCGGCATTTGATAGAGGTGCCCAGGTAGTCGGACAAACAACAGAGGTACCTCGTCAACGAAGAAAACTGAATTCCGAACGACGTCCTCCTCCTCCTCGTCCTCCTCCTCATCCGCACTTTCTTCGCCACTGTGCTGCGATGCTTCGGAGTCCGAATTCATGGACGTAACCTCTTCTTCATCCGACCCGTCATCACTGGCAGCAGCATCGGTTGGGCCTTCTGACTGCGGTCCTTTGTACGTTTCCAAGTAATGGAACCATTCGTAGAACTGCAAAACGGAGCAGAACACGATGCCGTGGCCACCGGGGCGCAACAGCTCGTCAAACACTTCGATGCTAGCCTGCATATCTTCTGCAGTTAGCCTGTCGTACGAAGAGTTGGAATCGTTCCTCTTACGACGAACATTGTAAGGCGGATCAGTCAGAATGAGCTGAACGTTGCCCGTGATGGGCACGTGTTTCTCGGCTCTCGTCGGCACTGACCAAATCTTCGAAAGGACGTCGTACACCGGCAATACTGACTCATTTTCGAAAGAAAGTCCTTTGCGAGAGCCTGCCCTTCACTTTCCTGCTCTTCTGTCGCATGGGGTGACGGTGACGGGGGAGACGGCCCTTGGGCAGTAAGACTGGTCCTCCCAAGTCCAAGTTGAAGCCTGGTTGTGTGTCTTGTCGACGGAACCAAACCTCTCCCTCCTGTGTTGCGACGAGTGGGAGTGTCATCAACCGGCTTGGGGACCTTTTCTGCGTCCGCGGCTTGTGGTGCCGGGCGGAGGACAGCCATAACGTCTTCGTCGAGGGTGTCAAAGTACGCTGGCAGCTTGTCCGGATTTCCGCTTGACAAGTATATTTCCAGCGCCCCCCAGCGGTCGGACTCCGGCCAGGTGTACAGGTCCGGGTTGACGATAAGAAACTGCAACCGGTCGAAGAACTTCCTCACAAGGTCCCTAAATACACTGTGCTGCGCACTGGTTCTTGTCTCTACTTTTCCACCATATCCATCAGGATGAGATAGGGGAGCTTTGTCGTGGTAGAGATCTAGCTTCTGCTCTATCGGTGCGAATAGACCTTCATCGAGCACGTCAAACCAATGCTCACTGCTGTCGAAAATGATGTACGGCGCCATCAACTCTTCGAAGCTGGAAAACTTTGCGGCGAAGGCCACATCGGTCCAAGCATGGTATAAAACTTGAACCACGTAACAAGCTCGATTAGTGCTTTTCCGATGGGCTGGGACGCGTGCGGCTTCGTTCCCCTCCTCGGCCGCGTCGCCTATTCGGCGACGCGGCAGGTTCTTGTTGTGATTTCGGATGATAGACAACGCTTGGAAATACATCAATACCTCGAACGTTTCCGGTGGAGCAAGAACGAAGGCGCTTGGTTCCCCGCGCTTGCGGCGCCTGTAGTGGCGAAGGAAGGCATGTTACATCCAATAAGGAAGGTCTGCGGCACGATCCCAGAAAGGATGCAGTGCTCAACCCATTGCCCGATACGCTCATCCTGTCTTGAAAACTCGGCAATGGGTAATGCCAGACGAACAATCTGCTTGGCTCGCTCAACGTTCATCTCTGCCATGACGATTTCGGCAACATCCGCCTCGACTCCAGCATTCTTCGAACGACCGCTGAAGGACATGCTGAGTTCGACCTTGCAGCGCCACAAATTGTTCTTCCGTGCCCTGCGCAACCA
>JALQPE010002346.1:0-22277 GCA_030407315.1 Asparagopsis taxiformis | reverse complement strand
TCGTGACGCTCGTGTCTACTCGCTAACCATCTCTACCTTTCTACCTACCAATACAGTCAAACACCAGCGGGTGGACTGTTCGTTCGTTTCGTCGTAAGGACATCGTGTCCGTAGCTCGTACCAGCTACTAGAACTAACGTTGTTCCACATGGTCTCTCGAGACCTAGAAGTTGCTACGAGCATAACGACAACCAACGAGGTTGACGCTCTTTTACGTTTACGAAAAGCTACGTGCTACAGACGACGGTCTTGAATTACGCTGTGTCGAATTCCAGCGCGTCGCCCAGGCAACCGTTGCCAACGTCAGCGGACCCCGAAGCCGACGTGGCCTTGTCAGCAGAAGCGATCTTCGCGACTGATCGATCTATCCCGCCCGATATCGAGGCGATCGGCCAGCTACCACGTACGGTAAGCCCGTTTGAGTCCGTGAGCATGGACCCCGCAACGCGCGGTCAGCCTCAACGAAGGGAACGTGACTCCCACGGCACTACGTGTAGTGTACGAAGACCTTCGAGGTCACATCGAAAAGGCGAGCGACGCGGCCGTCGACGAAGCCGTAAGGCAGAGACTCGGAGTCTCGGAGCACGAAGCTCGTGCGGTACGTGAACGCTCAGCGACCCTCGAACGGGAAAACGAAGATTTACGAAACCGCCTCTCCGCCGTGGAGGAAGACTCGACTCGTTTGTCGTAGTATTTCAACGAAATCGTCGCCGGACGTTCCGCTCCGCCGAGCGGAAGCGTTCCGAATTACGAAGAAGGCTCGCGCGCCTATAACTCGCAATCCTCCCCGCCGTTCCGGGAGGATACCCACCAACACCCGGTCCGACGACCCCGACAACGTACGGGAGGGGGGCGACAGTGCAACGAGCCATCGCCAACCCCGACGAGACGCCACGAAGGCAATTGCGTTTTAACGATACGCCAGACCACGCGCGGTCGGCGGACGCAGCACGAGCTGCGCAATCGATACGAGAGCTCCCCCGCCACGTGAGACGTACATTCCGTGGCTGGGTACGTTCGGCACGACGGACACGCGAGTCCACGAAAACGAACGTGCCGACGCGGTACGCTTACCAGGGAACGCCCTCGGACCCGTTGCCACGCGTTGGCAGAGCACACGACAATGCTCGACGCATTTGCGAACGTGGTGTCGTACCGCATGTACCGACTTAACGATGTACGTGAACATCTCTACGTGAACGAGAGTCAAAGCGTACATAAGCTCAAACGTGAGCTGGAGGGACTTTTCCCTACGTTAAAGCCGTTCTCCGGCCGGAATCCGATTACGTTGCTCGGATTCCTCGCCCAAATACGTGATGGGTTCAGCACACTCGGAGTGTGCGAGGGAGTGGCAGTACGTGCGCTGCACTTCTTCCTCGACGGGGACGCCCGACGGTTCTACGATTCCCAGTGTACGACTGGCGTGATCACGACTGATCCGACGAAGAGGTTCTCGTGGCCTCACGTAATCAACGCGTTGATTAAACGATACCTGCAAGACGACGTGCTGCAGGAGGCCTACGAAAAGGTCACGATGATCACGCAGAGTCCTAACGAGGACGAGAATCAGTACGCTGATAGACTCGACACCGCCACGCGGGCGTGCAACTACGTGTTTACGGATCGACTCCTCGTTCACCACTACGTACGTGGTTTGCTGCCCTCGACGCGGGCAGCCGTGACGGAACGACTCCGGTCACTCCCCGAACGAGAGAGGAACGACCTCACCGTTGTGAGACGATTGGCGACGGCCGAAGGAACGACCTTCCGTGCACGTACGGCAGCTGTCGCGTCAGCCGCGAAACCGAAAGTGCGGTTTCCGGTGAAGCCTACGTTGGCTATTTCCGACCACGAGTCGAAGAAGTTCGCGGACTACGATGAGTCCGCGTACTTACGTAACGAACGGGCTAACGAGCCCAGTTACCACGATGGTAACCCGAACATCCCCGCGAGGGATGATGACGACGTGTCGCTCGCTGCGGTTCACGTTGCCGAGAATTTAGAGGCGATCCTCTTCACGAACGGGCCGCCGCCCAACGATACGAAAACGGCAAACGAAAAGCCGGACGAGCTCGAAGCTCGATTGAACCGTCCATGCGAGGACGTGCCGAAGCTCACGAGCGAGCAGACGCAATTGGCGCACTCCGTAATCCCGAATGATTACTGGACGCTGTCGTGTTGGTCATGCCGCGAAGATGGCCACTCGACGTTTACGTGTCCGCGTCTGACGCCAGATCAACGGATCTTTTTCGCGTACAAGTACTACCTCTTCCACGTGAAGAGCAACCCACGTCAGGCTGAGTACTTCCGCCAACGAATGGCAAAGCGTAACCAGGAACGACCTGGTGAGCGAGGGAACGTGACCCGCGGAGGTACGGCACGCCGCCTACGATACTCCGAAACCCAATCGTGACGGGGGAAGGCCCTTCGACAGGCGCCGCGGCGACTTTCGTAATGATCGACGTGACCCCGCCCGTGGGCGACGAACGAAATGGCCAGCGTAATGGCCGCAGCGGAGTCTACGTGACGACTTCCGCTGACGAAACACCACTCGAGGTGGGAAACGAGTCACGATGACGAACGAGCTTCGTGGGCTCACGACGACGACGTGTCGAACGGCCTCGCGCCGGAAAACGACCAGGCGATGTAGGTCACGAGCCACCCACATCGCCTGAACCCTTACGTGAAAGGGGGACGACCGACGTCGATGATTGGTCCTCCGCAGGCTCACCGACGAACGAGAGCTACGTAAAGCTCACGGCCGCGAAGGCCAACTCGAGTCACACGACACCCGACGTGGGGAGAGAAACGAAGTCCGACGGGACGAACGAACCTCACACGAAGAGGAAGCCTCGCAGACGAGCGAGACGCGCTACCCGGAAGCACGACGCTTCCGAGCGCGAGAAAGCCAAGCACGCGGCTTATACGAAGCGTGTCGACGCAAAAGAAGCCATACGGGCTCATACGGTGAAGCGACGAACCGCTAGCGAAGACGTAGACCGCGCGCCGGTCAGGACCGAACCGTTGGTCCTCGACGGGCATACGTGCCTACTTGCGTCGAAGCATTATATCGTATCCGGAACGATCGGACTAGACCTCAACGTGATGAGGGCGATTACCATCGCGATGGATACGTGCAGCGGCTACAACTTGATACGAACAAGTTTACTACCCTACGACTGGGTCGACCGCTGTCTACGTGACGAAGAGCTACCGAAGCTCGGAGACGCCAACGGGCGACGTTTGCCTATCGAAGGCGCCATCCTGCTTCGTGTCAGGTTGGGGAACTCGCTGTTCCGCGTAAAATTCTTCGTAGCCAACACGCTGGCTGTTCCCGTCATAATGGGCACGTCGTTCATGTCGAAGCATGTCGATGCTATACGCTGTCGAGCGCAGACAATCGACCTCCATCGAGGAGATACGATACCCATTATCGCGGAGGGTGATACGACGACTCCATACGAGGAGGGGGAAGAGACGAATCCAAACGTGGAACACCCGAACGCCGCGAGCGTAACGCGGCCTCGAATCGGCCAAGCCGAACGTTTTCGGTTCGCCTGACGAAGTACACGCGTGTACCGGCGATGTCGCAACGGACCGTCAACGTGACGACGGATGCGACCGGACTCGTGTTCCTCGAACCGAAAGCGTCGGTGCAATTCCGGCATGGGCTTCGTATAGCCAACGGAGTGGTCGACGTAGGACCCAGAGAGACGTTCTCTATTATCGTATCTAACTTCACGAAGAAGGACCGCGAGCTGCCGAAAGGCGCGACGATTGCGTACGCGGTACGCTCCCCGTTGGGAATCGTCCCACTCAAGCGTGAGGGCGGCGAAGCCCTCGCGAAGGTTTTGAACCTACCGCTAGTCGACGCGACGACGCGGACAAATACGAACGGGTTGGGCGACGAAACGCCAGACCCGTTGGTCAACGAAAAGGGGAACGACCCCGCCACGGATTGGCAGTCGACAATCGATTTGTCGCACCTCGACGACGAGGATTTACGAAAGCGCATCAACGAGATGCTAGCTACACATTCGTCAATGTGGACGAGCGGACGCCTCGGCGAAATCAATGCTACGGAGCATCGAATCGAACTCGAACCGGGCACGCGGCCCATACGTTCAATGCCCTATCGTCAGGGTCCGGCTTTACGTACGATAGCCGAGGAGCAGATCACGAAGATGCTCAACGAAGGGGTTATCGAACCCGCGTCCAGCGAATGGGCGTCACCAATCGTGTTGGTGCCGAAGAAGGACGGATCCTTACGTTTCTGTGTCGACTACAGGCGTTTGAACGCGAAAACGATCGCTGATTCGTACCCGCTTCCTCGTATGGAAGACTGCCTCGATTCGTTGGCGACGCCGCCATCTTCACGACACTCGATTGTAACGCCGGTTACTGGCAAGTGCCCGTCTCCGCCGAGGACCGTGATAAGACAACGTTTACGTCTTTCATGGGAACGTATCGCTACGTGCGAATGCCATTCGGGCTACGAAATGCCCCCGCTACGTTTCAGCGGACGTTGGACATCATCCTCTCCGGAGTACGTTGGCAATCGTGCCTTGTTTACTTAGACGACGTAATCGTCTTTTCGAAAGACCTCGAGTCTCACCTGGGTCACGTTGACCAGGTGCTTTCCCTGCTACGCGCAGCGGGAGTAACGTTAAAGCTCACGAAGTGCTCGTTCTTTCAACCACGAGTTGACTACCTGGGGCACGTGATTACCCCAGGGAAGCTGCACGTCGCAGCACGGAACAAGGAAGCCTTTCGTACGGCTACGTTCCCGCGAGACAAGACGCAATGTCGATCGTTTTTGGGCGCGGCCAACGTTTACCGCCTTCGTAAAGGCGTATGCCGAGATCGCTCGGCCACTCAACACGATGTTGAAGAAGGACGCCTCCCCCGATTGGACGAATCCAACGGACGCGCAAACGAATGCGTTCGAAACGTTGAAGACAATACTGGTGTCGCCACCAGTATTGCACCTTCCGAAGGCGGGACGTCCGTTCATGATCGATACCGACGCGTCGGCGTATCAGCTGGGAGCTACGTTGCTCCAGCAGCAGAACGAAGATAAGCCCAACGAATGGGTGCCGATTGGGTACTGGTCGAAGACCCTCAACGAAACCGAACGCGGTTACTCGGCAACGGAGCGCGAGTGCTACTCCGTCGTCTGGGCGATAACGTCGCTCCGACCCTACGTAGAGGGTCAGCGATTTACCGTACGTACGGACCACGAAGCCTTACGTTGGCTGATGACGTTGACGGACGCGTCCGGACGACTACTACGATGGAGGCTACGCGTTGCCGAATTCGATTTCGAAGTTACGTACAGGCCTGGGCGCGTGCACCAGGTACCTGACGCTTTATCACGTGTGATATCTACGTATGACGACGGTCGACCCGTCGACGATGACGTACCATCGTACGGGGACGCGGTCCTCGTGACGACTCGCAGTCGGCGACAACCCACACGAAATGGGCAAGGACGAACGACGTCCGTACGTAAAAAGGCAACGAATGCCAGGGGTCACGACGACCCGTCGAACGAGACTCGTGATGAACGAACATCAGCCACGACGGCTGGCCACGATGGCCTCGAGTTCAACCGCGACGCGTCGCTCGATGACGTTCTCGACGAGGAACCGGATTTCCTCGACGAACAGCGCGCTGCTGAAGACGATTCGGCACGCGTGCCACCAGCTGACGTTCAGCTTCCCATTACGAGGGACGAGCTTATCGAAGCTCAACGCGAGGACGCGTTCTGTCAAACGATACTGACACGACAGTCCGAGACGCAGGACGCTGCATTCTTCGAAGGCCACGATGGCCTACTCCGACGCCGGAACCCTCACGACGAGGAACGTACACAAATCGTTGTGCCGGCTTCGTTACGGCCGCGGCTGCTGGAGTTAACGCACCACCACGTCCTCGCTGGACATCCCGGACAAACACGTATGTACTACACCCTACGGAGGACGTACTACTGGCCCGCGATGGCCGCCGACATCCACGCAACGGTACGAAACTGCGTCGGATGTGCGAAGAACCGCGTGAAGCTTCGCAAACGGACGAACCCGTTACGTTTATTTCCGGCTACGGAGCCGCTGCGAGACCTATGTATCGACATACTAGGTCCGCTTACGAAGACCACGCGTGGTAACCGATTTATTCTCGTGATAACGGACCGCTTCACGAAGCTGACTAGAGTCGTACCTCTACGAAATATCGATTCCGCCAACGTGGCGAGCGCGTTCGTCAACGCATGGGTCTTCTCGTATGGACCCCCACGGACGCTCATAAGCGATAACGGAAAGCAGTTCGCTGCTAAGTTTTTCCAGCGCGTCTGTAACGAAATTGGCGTAACGAACGTCTTTACGTCGACGTACCACCCCCAAACGAACGGGCAGGTGGAGCGCTACAACAGGACGATCCTGGCGATGCTGCGCAATTACGTGAACGAAAACCAGAACGACTGGGATCGATACGCATCGGCGTTAACGTTTGCGTACAACACGCATGTGCATTCGAGCACGGGCACGACGCCCTTCGACTTGATTCTCACGAATCCACCGCCACCGTTGGCGCTACACACGTCGGTAACGAACCGCGAACTACCCGACGGGGGAGGGCGAGCCACTTACGTTCGTGAGCTCGCCACAACGATGGATAACGCGTATCGAACGCTGAAGGCCGCGCAGGCACGTTATAAACGTAACTTCGACAAACGAGTCCGTGTCTCGAATCGAAAACATCCGCGCGGGAGAATACGTATTCATCGACCCGACGGACGGGACCACGAAGGGCACGAAGCTCGGAAACCACGCGTTGGGACCGTTCCGCGTACTACGTAACGACGTACGTACGTTCGTCATCCAACGAGGAGACGTAGTTGAACGTGTCAACTCGGACCGCGTTGCGTACGCGCCCCCGCCGGAGCCATACGATGCCACCGAGGCAGATCTCGACAAGAACCGCGAAGGTCCGGCGTATGTAGTAGACGACCTACTCAACCATCGCGTAAACGAAGATGGCACCCAAGACTTCCTCGTGAAGTGGGTCGGGTATCGTAACCCTACGTGGGAGCCCCGTCGGAACGTATCTGAAGAGAGCGTCTCTCGATACTTCGCACGCGTGCGACGAGCAACAACGTGAAAGGCCACGACGGCCCCCGAAAACGCACACGAGCGTCGGGTTAAGCGCACGCGTGCGCGACGTTGCACGATGCAACAAACGAAGGCGACGAGCCGCACGAACCAGAAGCGAAGGCACAACGAGTGGCCGGGACGTCCACCCTTGCGTTGGGGGGGCGCGATGCGTGCTAGAGCCGTCGCTCTTTTTTTTCGACACCATACGTTGGTGGAGGCACGAGCGCCAACGAAAGATTGGACGACGAGTCCACGCGCGGACGATTCACACGATGTGAAGAGCCACGACTGGCTCGACAGTGTTGTCCGTCCCACAGGCGACGATGACGACATCACGGGCCACGGACGGACAACACGTCAGATTTTTCGCGCGAAAAATTATACTTGGGCCAGCGGGCCATGGACGCACGGTACGAAAAATCGGGCCGATTACAGTGCGCTAATCCGGCCAAATCTCGGGACACGCGTGCCCCGAAAATTTCGTAATTTTGGCATATCACGTGAGCCATCGTACGTCCCCGTGGACAGCCGCTGACAACGAGTCGCATCGACCAACGAGGTCAACGCCAACAGCTCGCGAGCTAACGGCAACGTGACGCCGGAAGGCGGAGAAACGACGTAGGACGGACGCGTCCCCAACGACGATGGCAACGGCCTCATCACGAAACTTCACGCACGAAGCGAACGAAGCTGTACGATAGCTAAACGAGCCAGACCAACGGGTCTCAGCGCACGAAGCGCGCGCGAAAAACGTGCGAAACGAAAGAGCCAACGAGGCCGCAACGACGGACGACGAACGAAACGCGGACGTCTCGAATGCGATGTGCCGGCGAACCGTTATCGCCATCGTGAGGCACGACGCCGAACACGGTAGCCACGTACGGCAACCACGGAACGACACAACGGTGTCCTGCCACGCGGGCGCAACGATTGAAGCGCAATAACAACGTGCCCGCGGGCTACCCATAACGATGCGAGCAAACCCGAAAGGGGTTGACCACGTACGGTCACGAAGACCAAGACGCGCACGTCCGCGTCGCAACCGAAAAAGCTAACGAAAGCTTCAGCCCCGTTCGCACCCGAAGGCGCGCGCGCCACCTGCCACGTCGGCCAGGATACGAGCGCGTACGCGGACGTCGCTAACGATAACGACGCACGCCAACGGGTCGGACGCACGAAGCGAAATACGAATACGCAACGGTGTACAAGCTGGTAGCCAACGTAAACGGCACAGCTGAAGGCAACGTTAGCCGACGAAACTGGCTCACGTAACAGCCTCGAACGCCCGCGGGCGTGCGAAACGACTTCGTCAGTCGCGTCCCCGCCGGGTCCGCAAGGCGAATAAACGGGATTACGCAACGGCGTAGAAGGCGAGCATTACGTATGCCCAGGTGCACGACGCACCAAAAAACGGATGAGCTAACGAAACGCTCCTCGGACGCCGCGGCGAACGACGCCGCCACGCGAAGCGGACTAGCGCAACGATTGCGCCACCGGCTAACGAGAAGCCGCGGTAACGTGAAGCGCGACGGCGCTAACAGTGTTAACGGCTATACGAAAAGCCAAGCCCGTCGGCAAAAACGTTGCCAACGGTACCGCGACGCACCATGACGCACTGCCCCGTACACGCAACGGCGTGAAACGTCAAGCCAACTCACCACGAGTCGGCCTGACGTTTAACGAATTCTACGTTCAGCTCAGCGGAGCAAATTAAAATTAGCACCGACGTGCTACACGGCAAAGAGCTCGAACGCTCAACGAAACTCGGCACCCGACGGGGTCATTCGCACGAGAAGCGCCGGCGGAAACGATTTCCGAGTTAGTTACAAAATGATGACGCCACTGGCCAACGTGAAGCCGCGGGAACGTGAAGCGCGACGGCGCTAACGATGTTCGCTAATGACGTCAATGGCTATACGAAAAGCCAAGCCCGCCGGCAACTACGTCCTCAACGGAACCGCAACGTACTGCGACGAATTGATGCGTACACGCCACGGCGTAGAACGTCAAACCGACTCACGCGCGAGCCGGTCTGACGTTCGACGAATTTTTCGCCCAGCTCATCGGAGCAAATTAAATTGGCACCGACGTGCTACGTGCCAAAGAGCTCGAATGCTCAACGGAATTAGACACCCGACGGGGTTATCCGCACAAGAAGCGACGACGGAAACGATTTCCGAGTTAGTTACTAAATGATACGCACGCCAACGGGCTCTACGATCGAGTTTAACGTACCACTCGCAGTGAAAAGCCGCCGCTACGCGCCGCCGCTTAGCCGAATAGTTACGATTCGTGCGAACCTGCCAACGGGCACACGCCGCTGCGAACGCGGAAGACTAGCTACGTAAGCCATACGACACCCAACGGGGTAGACGCCACAACAAAAAAATTGTGGGGAGGGGCTTAACGCTTACCCCTCCCCCGCTGCAGACGACCTGCCAACACGTATTACGAAGCTCAACGGAGCCATGCGATTACGCAAAGAAACAAACGAAAGTTTACGAAGCAGCTCGATGCTAAAAGCCTACGAGGCCTACGACTAACCACGGAACGACGCCAACGGGCGGGCCTCGATGATTACGAAAGAGCCGGAGCGCACGCGCGCGCTCCGGCGCCGTGGCGATTCGATCAGCCAACCGGGCCGCGTACGTTTCAACGAGATTTTTCGGGACAACTGCCACGTCCGCAGTTGTACCCGAAAAGGCGCCACGGCCCC
This sequence comes from Asparagopsis taxiformis, assembly GCA_030407315.1. Classification (NCBI taxonomy): domain Eukaryota; phylum Rhodophyta; class Florideophyceae; order Bonnemaisoniales; family Bonnemaisoniaceae; genus Asparagopsis; species Asparagopsis taxiformis. Next base: position 12,410 of record JALQPE010002346.1, on the reverse strand, counting down.
GTGTCTCAGGCGCGTCCTAACGGGCCTCGCGTGGCCGGGACGTCCACGTGTGGGGGTGGGGCTGTGTAGTATACGTGGCAATTCCGAAATTGCAAATAATTACGATTTCCGCGGAATTACGAATTTCCGCGGACCCGAGCGATAACAGCAATGCACGAACATTGCTGGCGCGTGCGCGCGCGCAACCGGCACACGTGTGCAACGAACGTACTGGCAACGGCCAACGGACCAACGGGTCCCTACGTGTGACCCACAAGGTCCTTTCCCATTCGGGGACGTTACGAGCAGTGTTTACACTGTAAAGCGATGCCATCGTGGCCATATAGGTATTGGCATCGTGCCGGGAGGGAAAGGGGAGAATTCATCGAACGAGCAACGGCTCTAGTCTACGACTGACTTCTACGTTTTACGTTTACGTTTTGCCTAGCGAGGCTTCGTCTCCGTCGAGCTGCGTACTCCCTACCCATCGCCGCACGTAAGGCTGATTGCGTGTAGTGCCTCCGGGCTTGGTTGAGAGCGCCTCCGGTGACGTACCACCTCGTTTGCTAACGTAATCCTCGCGTGGATTGTTGCGTCGTGACGCTCGTGTCTACTCGCTAACCTATCTCTACCTTTCTACCTACCAATACAGTCAAACACCAGCGGGTGGACTGTTCGTTCGTTTCGTCGTAAGGACATCGTGTCCGTAGCTCGTACCAGCTATCTAGAACTAACGTTGTTCCACACAGCACATTCACAGCTACTCGGTTGTTAAACCATGCATCACCATTCACTTCCATTTCGAAGCTGTCAGGAACCATGCCTTTGCTGTATCGCAGCTCTGAGAACGGTGCCGTTCGCCACCTCCCCATATCCAAATCACCGTTGCTTTCCCGTTTCAAAAGCTTCTCAGACGCTTCGCGCTTTTGATCCTCTCGCTCGTCCATCTCAGCTCGCGTCGTCAGCGTAGTGCATCTAGACATTAATTTCGTGTACCCCAGCGAACCGAACAATCTGTCCCTCGCATTACGCTTCCGTGCACTCATCACGTCGGACAGTTTCTGCGTCACCTTCACTTTCAATTCCTTGCTCCCCGCCACAGCCTCTTGACAGCACACACGCTGCTCCTCATCGGAAAACACATCACACCACGGACTTTGACGCAGTACGTGTCGCACCAAGTCATTCAGCAGATCACTCTCGTCTCTGTACGAAGGTGTATACCACTGCAGATTCTTGATGATATAGCCCGGAGGGGTAGCAATATATCCTACACCGTTTTCGCTCCAAAGTGCCCCTTCTACCGGCTCTACCTCGATGGTACGTCCAGTCCAACGTCTCTGCGTTTGTTCCGCTATAGGGTCCAGCTCCATAGTCTCGTTCTTGCACCACTTTGTCAGGTTTTCCTCAACCGCCCTAAGAACTCCAAGGTATTTCACAGGAATGGCTTTCTGTATTTTCGACTTACCGCCACCGTGATCACTGATTCTACCTGTTCTCGCAATTGCAGTAAGGCTGGCATTTTCCGCCTGCAGAGTCTTCACCTTAGCCTCCAACGCAACTATCTCCGTGGTGAGCGCCTTGTTTGCTATGTCCTGGCTAAACACTTTTTTTCCAGCTCCGCGATCTTCTTTTCTGCGCATTGATGCGACTCGCCATTAAATCGATGGATTCCGGCGGATGCAACCTCTCTGCCCTCACCGTCCCCCCATCTCCCACGCTATCGGGATTATGATGTCCTCCATCGGCATTAGCCTGACGTCGCGGGGGCGTTACGCGCATATTTGGCACCAATGACAGTCTGTTGTGACGAGGCCCGCACTCCGGCTGCTCTCTCCCCTCAGTACCACCTGACCGCCGATGATAGTTGGCATCCTGTGAACGTTGCTCAGGAACAACATCCCTTGCCGCTATCCTCGGGTCCCTGACTGCATTACCTGCTGGGGCTGATGTACTCGGCATAGTTGGCGCAGTGGGGGTCACAGCCTCCAGTGTCTCGCGAACCCCCGGCTGGGACTCCGTCTGCAGCACCTCCGCATCTGCCAACCCGGGAGAAACTACCTTTGCCATAGCACTCTGCCGCAATTCCAACATGTTTTGAGCCACTATCATGTCATCATCATGATGTTCACTGTCCCTGCGAGCACGCTTGCCTCGGTCAAGCCCCATCTCTCTCCGCGCCGTTCCTCCTTCCTCACTTTCTCGCTGCGGATCCCCAGTTCTGCGCCGGTCCGTCTTGCGACTACCGGACCGCGGTTCAATGCTGCCGGTAGGCCCAGACCGCTTCTTCGCACGGGATTGTCGGGCACTCGATACAGCAGCTGCTGACCGGGTTTTCTGGAGGCCCGGAGGCTTTGGAGCTTTCTTCGCAATACGCGGCGGCATAATGAAGCCTTCCCGGAAGCGATGGAACGATTGAGTTGCACGAGATACAAAAAAGATTGCTGTATAGTGTCGGTAACCACAACGGTCTGCGATGAACGTTCAGGTCAGGTCAAGTACCGGAGAATACGCCAACAGCCCAGATTGTATACGGTAGGCAGTCATCAACAGTATTTAATGAGGTACAATTACAGCTGTAGAGCTAGGCCGCGAGCACCCCTATGTCCGGAAGACGTCCTGATTTGAATTAAAATTTGGGCTATTCTCAAAAACATGCACATGTGAACATGTTTTTGAGATGGGGGTGTGCCGTACGGCACAATCGACCCGCTGAAATCGATGTTTTTTGCAATATTTTTTTCTGCCCTGAATTGTAGAATTTCTGGGCTGGACAGCAATGCAACTGAGCTGGACATCCACCGGGCGTCCATTTCAACTTGGTCTTGTATTTTGCATCTGCACGCATAACAGCATCCAAGCAGTCAGGTTCACTGCTCGGACGAAGTGCACCTGGAGTGTGAACGATTGGTTTTTGACAGGCGAGTACTGCCAATAGGTTTCACCCTGGACTAATGGTGCTGGACATTCTGCATTATATGATATACTTCAACTCTGGAACGTAGCTTTATTTGTAGTCGAAATGAAAACATCTTTCGTGACCCTAATTCCATGCTCTAAACGCTGTCCCATAATGAACGTAGAGCTCCTGCCCCGGACGGATATCGCGGATTGCACGTACTACAATGATCTTCGGATTTTCTAGGTCCTTCGCCTTGAGCTTCTTCCCCGTCGAACCGCTGCTGTAGTTCTCGACAAACTCGACGTTGGCCATCCGCCTGGTGTCTTCCGCCGGAGTGTCCTCACCTCGCAAATACCGCGGGTCGTTGATGAACTGCGCCGAACAGAACGGAGCCGGAACAATCCAAATTGGATGCTCGATGTTTTCGTCGTCCTCCGCTGTTGCATACAGCTTGATGGCATACATCAAGAATGTTTCCTTCGTTATCGCCATGTGACCCTCTCCGTACGCGAACCTCATCGACTCCTTGCTCATATCAGAGTACACAACAGTTCCGTAGTATGCACATACTTCGTCACCAACATTAAATGTCTGTTCAGCGAAGAGCCCTCTTCCTGCATTTGGATGCTTAATCAGCGATGGTCGAACGCTCAATTTTTTCGCAACACAATCGTGTGCCCGCATCACGCGAGGGTTTTCAGTTTGCAACCAGCGGCGCAGGGAAGGTGGCCAATAATGTACCGGTTTCTCCATGTGCTCGCGCGACGCAATCGACTCTGGGCACAGCTGCCAGAGGTACTGCCGAATATATTTCGGGAACCTCTGGTACAGGGGAAGGCCAGGTGGGGGTTCGATGATCCTGCGTTCCCTCTGCGTACGCATCGTGACAGAGGGGGACGCCAAGAACTTCTCAGCACTCTGTTTCGCTTCTGTCGTGACCCTCATGTCAGTGTTGTTTGAAAGAATTACACGTGACATGACTGCACACAGCTTTGGAAGCGATCGTGCCACACACAATTTGTCCATGTCACTGCCGACGAAAACACGGTGCTCAGGCAAGCTCATAGCTGCTTTTCCCGTTGCGAAAGTGCCAGAGAATGGATCGACAACAATATCACCAGGCTGTGAATGCTGGCTGATCAACTCCATCATGAGAGCGACGCTCTTCTGCTCTGCACGAACTCTGACCGTAGCACCGGTTGTGCTCCTTGTTCGCCACACCATCTCATTCGAATCGATGGCGGGCATATTGATGGTGACGTTGCACCACGCCGGGTACGTGCCGTCCATGTATCCGTGGTTCCTATAGGCCACCATCTCGCTTCCGGTCTTGAACGGAACACCTCGCTTCCAGAAGTGGATAGCGACCTCTGCCATGTTCATGCGTTGGTACCTCTTCCGCCCCGGCATTTGATAGAGGTGCCCAGGTAGTCGGACAAACAACAGAGGTACCTCGTCAACGAAGAAAACTGAATTCCGAACGACGTCCTCCTCCTCCTCGTCCTCCTCCTCATCCGCACTTTCTTCGCCACTGTGCTGCGATGCTTCGGAGTCCGAATTCATGGACGTAACCTCTTCTTCATCCGACCCGTCATCACTGGCAGCAGCATCGGTTGGGCCTTCTGACTGCGGTCCTTTGTACGTTTCCAAGTAATGGAACCATTCGTAGAACTGCAAAACGGAGCAGAACACGATGCCGTGGCCACCGGGGCGCAACAGCTCGTCAAACACTTCGATGCTAGCCTGCATATCTTCTGCAGTTAGCCTGTCGTACGAAGAGTTGGAATCGTTCCTCTTACGACGAACATTGTAAGGCGGATCAGTCAGAATGAGCTGAACGTTGCCCGTGATGGGCACGTGTTCTCGGCTCTCGTCGGCACTGACCAAATCTTCGAAAGGGACGTCGTACACCCGGCAATACTGACTCATTTTCGAAAGAAAGTCCTTTGCGAGAGCCTGCCCTTCACTTTCCTGCTCTTCTGTCGCATGGGGTGACGGTGACGGGGGAGACGGCCCTTGGGCAGTAAGACTGGTCCTCCCAAGTCCAAGTTGAAGCCTGGTTGTGTGTCTTGTCGACGGAACCAAACCTCTCCCTCCTGTGTTGCGACGAGTGGGAGTGTCATCAACCGGCCTGGGGACCTTTTCTGCGTCCGCGGCTTGTGGTGCCGGGCGGAGGACAGCCATAACGTCTTCGTCGAGGGTGTCAAAGTACGCTGGCAGCTTGTCCGGATTTCCGACAAGTATATTTCCAGCGCCCCCCAGCGGTCGGACTCCGGCCAGGTGTACAGGTCCGGGTTGACGATAAGAAACTGCAACCGGTCGAAGAACTTCCTCACAAGGTCCCTAAATGCACTGTGCTGCGCACTGGTTCTTGTCTCTACTTTTCCACCATATCCATCAGGATGAGATAGGGGAGCTTTGTCGTGGTAGAGATCTAGCTTCTGCTCCATCGGTGCGAATAGACCTTCATCGAGCACGTCAAACCAATGCTCACTGCTGTCGAAAATGATGTACGGCGCCATCAACTCTTCGAAGCTGGAAAACTTTGCGGCGAAGGCCACATCGGTCCAAGCATGGTATAAAACTTGAACCACGTAACAAGCTCGATTAGTGCTTTTCCGATGGGCTGGGACGCGTGCGGCTTCGTTCCCCTCTTCGGCCGCGTCGCCTATTCGGCGACGCGGCAGGTTCTTGTTGTGATTTCGGATGATAGACAACGCTTGGAAATACATCAATACCTCGAACGTTTCCGGTGGAGCAAGAACGAAGGCGCTTGGTTCCCCGCGCTGCGGCGCCTGTAGTGGCGAAGGAAGCATGTTACATCCAATAAGGAAGGTCTGCGGCACGATCCCAGAAAGGATGCAGTGCTCAACCCATTGCCCGATACGCTCATCCTGTCTTGAAAACTCGGCAATGGTAATGCCAGACGAACAATCTGCTTGGCTCGCTCAACGTTCATCTCTGCCATGACGATTTCGGCAACATCCGCCTCGACTCCAGCATTCTTCGAACGACCGCTGAAGGCCATGCTGAGTCGACCTTGCAGCGCCACAAATTGTTCTTCCGTGCCCTGCGCAACCCAAGCGACAAGGTCCGCGTATGTGAAACATCCCGGCTTGTCCGTCAAGTCTGCGAAACTTGAGTGGGCGAATAAATCCAGCAAGAGGCGGAGGAAGTCTTTGCCAGCGAGAGTAGTTTCGCGGGCGGCGCGACCTACGTTTCGACGTGTACCCATGTCACTAGAATCCTCCCAAGGGCTAGCGGGTTCGCGCAGAATTGGCACGGTTGCGTCGTCAACGATCGGATTGCTGTTGCGCCTGCGCTTATTCGTCATAATGGAATGAGTGGAAAATTCGGTACAGGATGGCGACCGCTCGGCGAGACAGTCAAATTTGACGACGTATCTCGTGACGTTTGCACTCTTTCGTGAGGAACACTGGTTGATATCGAACGGAACAGAGTATACGGGTACACAGCACTGGAAAGGTCTTGAAACCCGTAACCGGTGTAGGTAATAAGTTGTGACGGATACGTGGTAGAGAAAAAATTTTAAAAAGATTGTGATTCCCTGCCTTTGAGTGTTGTACTGCAAGGCCGCCAGTCACATAGGTTGTCACAGGTGCATCACGCTTACAGGTGAGCGACATCCGGACGGCACTGGACGTGGGGATGTCCAGCTCAGATGCATTGCTGGCCAGCCCAGAAATTCTACAATTTCGGGCAGAAAAAATATTGCAAAAACCTTGTTTTGGGCGGCCGATTGTGCCGTACGGCACACCCCCATCTCAAAAACATGTTCACATGTGCATGTTTTGAGAATAGCCAAATTTTAATTCAAATCAGGGTGTCTAATTTGGCCAGAACGGCCCCAGGCACCGGCCGCCGCCCCGAGTGGGGTTGTCACTGGCTTCTGTAAGCACTAACTGTAAGGCTAAATGGCGTCTGACGAAGGGTCATTTCAGGCTCAATACGCCAGGGACAGTCTTGGGTCCTTGTTCCATCATGGTCCCACCCCTCTCTTCACGACCAACCTGAAATGGACGTCCGGTGGATGTCCAGCTCGATTGCACTGCTGGCCAGCCCAGAAATTCTACATTTTGGGCACAAAAAATATTGCAAAAAAACTCGATTTGGGCGGGTCGATTGTGCCGTACGGCACACCCCCATCTCAAAAACATGTTCACATGTGCATGTTTTTGAGAATAGCCCAAATTTTAACTCAAATCAGGGTGTTTCCCCGGATAAAGGGTGCTCGCAGCCGCCCCAAAAGCCGCCTAGCTTGACAGCTGTAATTTTAACACATTACACATCAAGGACACTGCCTGCTTCACGCCACCTCGTCAGGTTTCGAGAGCCCGACTCGGGCCCGTTCCGAACGGACACTCACATCTCGATTGCCTGTCTTGCATTCCAGCGGTCACGATAGGTGTGTACCTAACAAAATTTCGGTTGTATTGTGTTATTATTTCCAGCGATTGGCGTTCACGACCATTCTTCAACGTGAAACATACCATCCACATCACTCGAATACGTCAACGTCAACCATCTCTTTTCCTTTCCAACTCAACAACCATGGCGGATACGCATTTCAGCAGTTTGTTTTCAACGGTTTGCGGCGATCAAGTGAGCGCGTCAGCGGAGTCGCGCGGACTCAAGCGCGGCGTCGATGTCAATTTGTTTGCGGACGTGGACGGTGCGGCTGTGCATATTGGGACGGCTTCGGTGAGCACTGCTGGTGGCGATGTTGGCCTTCCGCGCACGCTGCACAACCACAAGCTGCCGGAAACCGACGAGGCGGACTATATCGTCGTGCGCAACATTGCGACTAAGGACAAGTTCAAGGACCTCCCGTTCCCGTACATGTTTGATGGCGCCGAGGGACCGCCGGAGACGATGGGTGGAGCATACGCCGCGGCGTTTTACCCTTGGGATACTCGGATGATGCGCCCCGCTGCGGAGGATGGCCCTAGCGACATTCGTACCCCTGCTGCAGCGTCAAACTTCAACGCAGCGACGAACCAGGCCAGCTCGGGACGGATGCCCAGTACCGGTCCAGCAGGCGAAATCACTGGTTCGGGGGGTACGAAGCATCCAGCACGCTCCGTCCCGGTTTCGGGAGGCACGAAGCGCCCTGCTCGCTCTGCCAGAGCCTCCAGTGGAGGCACAAAGCACCCTGCTCGCTCCAACGTCACCGAAGCTACTACGCAGGACGTAACCGAGGTGGACGACGAACCGGAGGTGGCGGAAAGCATTCGTGAGCAGCAGGGGACGCAAATTACGGTGCCCAAGTTTGTGACGTCGGATTACGTCGGAGAAGGAGCGACTGTGTTGGTGAGGCAGCTAGTGGAACCGGCCGTGACCCTTCGGCGATGTCAAAGAAGACCACGTGGAGGACCTGCGCAACAATATGTTGGCTGTGGGGTATGTGAGCTCTTCGCGTATCACTGTGACGGTGCTGAGGTCGCAGAACACGCATCTGTCCGCCGACACGCGTCTGTTCCAGAATGGCAAATTCCATGCCAATGCGAAACGTGACCGTGATCGACGGACTGCATCGTCTCAATGCTATGCATAGCATTGCGGATGACTTCACGCGCCTCACCCGTATGCACAGAACCAAGCTGCCACAGGACGCAAACCGCTTGCGCTGGGTTACTCAGCCTCTGGATGTGTACTACCTTCGCCGCAAGGACGACAGTGATCTTCAGCCTCATGAGATCATCCACAAGAGTGCAGAGTCGAACCATACGACTGGGACGCAACTGACGGAGCGCTCCCTGGTTCGAATCTTGTCGTCCATCCAGCAGTTCATCCGTACGATTGCTGTTGCAAATAACGTGGAAAACGCTGGCGACTTGCGTGAGTCTGATGTCATCCGAACATTGTTCGAGGCGCAGTTCATGGGGATGATGAATTCGACGAACACGGCCCGGCGGTGGACGCGTTTGGCTATAGCAACGCTGAAGCATCCTGTTCTCGACGACGTGTTGCGTGAGCTGAACAATTCCGAGCGCCGCAACGAGATTGGGATAACGCACCTGGACCACAAGATAGTGCGCGAGTTGCTGGAAGAAAACTTTGTCTTCGTCTTGCGTGGTCTTTCGGAGTACTTGAACCCTGCTCATGGTGGACGTCCGGATGGACGCTTTGACGTGAACGACTTCTATACATACGTCCGTCGCGTGACTGCAATAGCAAATTCTCTGTACGCTGCGTTTGGGCGCCCAAAGAGTATTATGCGCAAGTCATTTCTGAGCACAGAGATGGCAATTGGGTCGGTTAAGCAGCCGAAGGAGTTGCAATGGCATCTCACCAATGCCATTGCAATGTATAGAGGGGACGACCGGAGCAGTGAGGTTCGAATGCGACGGAGAACCACGCGTTTACAGGATTTGGAAACGAACTTGAAAGAGTTTTTCAATCCGACATTGAAGAAGAAGACTAAGGCTCGACGCAAACGCCGCCCTTCTGCTGCCAATGTGAGACTCACTCACAAGAAGCAGCGGAATGTCGAACATGAGCCTGCTTCGCATGGCATCCGCCGCCGTTCACAGCGACTTCGCTCGACGGGGAGCACACGCCTCGAGAAGAAGAGCCGGTTGTGGTACAACAATCCGCCGGGGAAGAAGAGCAGGCCGTTGTTGATAAACCCACCGATCAACAACAAGCCACTGCTTCCGGTGATGAGGTTGACGAAGACTCCGCCCGTTCCCCCGATTCTGCCGTTGAGATTGTCCCCCAAGATAACCAACGTGCTGGTGCGACTCCCTCCAACCAAGAATCTGTCCATACCGCTTCGGACGAGGAAGACAAACAGGGTGCAGACGAGGGCCAAGTCGAAAGCAAGGGGGTCCGCGAAGTGACAATTACATTCACTGTTCCGGAAGGAGTGGAAGTCGATGAAGACGGTTACATCGTTCGTGACTCTCCTTCTGAAGACGACCTCCTGTTCGACGACCGTATGCCATCTCTTCCTGACGATTTCGAAGACCGAGCCGAAGGGCATCATCTGGCGCAGCGTCCCGCGGACGTCATCGCATCGGTGAGGGTTGGCTGTCTGCCCCCGATTGAGCTCAGGTTGTTATTGGAGAGTGTGGAAATCGATGAGGAGGGCAGAGAGGTGAGGTATTTGAAACAAGTGGCGATGGACCCTGTGTTTGAGGGGCTGCATATTCCGGAACAACATCGGGCTCGTCATCTTGTTTTCGAGATCGACACCATCTATCCGATGTTTTTCGCAGCGTGGAAGATGGCTGCCAAGGCGATGTGTGAGCCTACATCGACGTTTCTACCCTCGAGGCTGGACTTCGCCCAGGTTGCGCGAATGTCTACAAGCTGGAAGGATTCGTATGAGGCCGGCACTGGTATGGCGTACTTCCACAATTGCCGAACGGAAATCAACGAGCGAGGGTATACGGTGATGCACAATTTCGCGGATGTAAGCTACCTCGATGCGTCGGACAAGTTCCCATTTGACTTGGGTCTCATGGAAGAAATTCCTAACCAGGAATTGTTTCGGTACTTTTTGGGAACGTGGGAGGGGGAGGAGGTGCACAAGGACCCTGGGAACCGGCAGCTGTGGAGTCCCATTGTCAATACTGGGGACGATGAAACAGATGAGAAGAACCGGAATGAGGGGAGGGCTCGCTTCACGTCTACGCGCCACTGCCTGGTTGACTATGCCGAGAACGATGAGACGCATATCGACCGGTTCAAGTTTGGACGCGGCGAGCCCTGCTGGATGTGTGTTTTGGGAATCCTTGTCCGGCTGATAGGGCTGGAGGAGTGCGGTTTACCGGGAGAAAAACTTGTCATGCCGGCATCTGGGGACGGTTTTTTGATAACGGGAAAGGGGTGTCCTCGGCAGGTCCCACACAATGATTTCCCGTTCCTCCTCGCGAACCGCAAAGATCAACTTCCGGGTTACTTTGTTATTGCCAACGGAGATGACCCATTCCCTATCTGGGTGTGTCCAGGGTCCCACAAGTACGTCTTTTCCAAACGCGCTGGAATTAGATATGTACGCCAAGACGATGAAGCTGAAGAAGGTAATCGTTTCCGCCACGTTCAGTCTTCATCGGTCACGGCCATGTACAACATGCCGGGGCAGGGCATGTCGACAGAGTTGTGTCACACACGACAACGAGGTATCACACGTATTTCAGGAATGCGTCGTATCCGATTCCCGACAATGTTTCGTTTGGTTTCATCAGGCGTTGGGATTCGAAGAAGAAGTAATCGCCAATGCTCCGCGCCGTCTGCCAGGCAAAGTCACCGGCACCTGTCAATGTTCGCACCAAGACAGTTGTTCCATCCGGTCACAAAAAGATCGTAGCCGAAGACAGGGCACTCGGAATCATGCGGATGAAGACGACAGAAGCTCCCAAGAAGAAACCCTCACACCGGTCAAAAATTCATCTTGAGCTATTCAACTCCACAGTTGCCGATAACGCCTATTCTGCCGGGAGATCCTGAATATAGTGAGGACGAAGAGGAAGAACAATTTTCCGACGGCTAGATAGCTTAACAACTACTACTTTGGTAAACATTATCGAGAATATAATCATCTCCTTTATCACTTCCAATCTATGAACCTAGTATAATGTACTTCCGTTCCATGCTTTCAAACTAGATTGTCCATTCCCTCGTGGGTTGGAGCATGATTTCCAGGACGATTCCCTCACATCTCTAGACTCGATGGTCTATGTAGAAATAGCCAGAACAATTGGGTTGTACGTGCTTCATCGCCTACTTGCTTCCGGTAATGGGTGGACGTGCACGATACGAGACCAACCTGAAATGGACGTCCGGTGGATGTCCAGCTCAGATGCATTGCTGGCCAGCCCAGAATTCTACAATTTCGGGCAGAAAAAATATGCAAAAACCATCGATTTGGGCGGTCGATTGTGCCCGTACGGCACACCCCCATCTCAAAACATGTTCACATGTGCATGTTTTTTAGAATAGCCCAAATTTTAATTCAAATCAGGGTGTCTAATTTGGCCACAAAACGGCCCCAGGAACCGGCCGCCGCCCCGAGCGGGGCCATCACTGGCTTCTGTAAGCACTAACTGTAAGCCAAATCGCGTCTTACGAAGGTCGATTCCAGGCTTGAAGCCTAGGTTATGCTTGGGTGACATCTTTTTCCCTGTTTCATCATGGTCCCGCCTTACTCCCTCACACAAACACTACTCACCCATCACGTTACTCATATTCCGTGTACTTTTATTAGTAGTGAACCCGCGGCTTAGTTTCTGCAATGCGTGGATGTAGGCAGCACACGACCAACCTGAATGGACGTCCGGTGGATGTCCAGCTCAGATGCGCTGGCCAGCCCAGAAATTCTACAATTTCGGGCACAAAAAAATATTGCACAAAACATCGATTTCGGCGGTCGATTGTGCCGTACGGCACACCCCCATCTCAAAAACATGTTCACATGTGCATGTTTTTGAGAATAGCCCAAATTTTAATTCAATCAGGGTGTCTAATTTGGCCCACAACGGCCAGGAACCGGCCGCCGCCCCAG